>CH003320.1:135552-172080 GCA_000149265.1 Ciona savignyi | reverse complement strand
TTTGTGTTGTTTCAATTTTAGACGATGCGGTGACATCAGGGCCGATTTTGGAATGCTGACTCTTATATAACGAGGTGACTCAGCAGTGCCAGGCTCATTAGCATCGTTGGGATCCACAGGAACAGGAAACAATCGTTTGTTTATTGTGTAGTTTACAATTCTGGGATCTCGTGTATCACTTGGGTCTGGACTTTTTTCCATTCTCCTTTCTCTTGTGAACTTTGGTAAATCAGACAGCGCAGATTTGGGCGTTCGAATTATTTCGTTCCATTGTTTTTTGCTGTGGCAAGCGGATCGATTGGTTTTACGGAATTCACCAATTTCTTCAAGATACGAATCTGAGAAATCAGCCTCTTCACTCTCATTTTCCACTAATCCCGCAATCCAGTCATAACCAAGAAGGGGCGGAGAGTTTCTACCAACAATAGGAGAGGAAAAGGAATCTTCATCAAGGGAAGATTTAAAAGTAACATGTGGTCGTTGATTTTCGCAATCTTGATGTTGTGAGGTTAGTAAAATCGATTTTGGTTTTTTCATCGTTTCGGTTGCTCTGTAAGGTCGAGTATTTCCAGGATTTGTTAGTAAAGGTTCATTGCATGGTGTTGCTGTAAAATGAAGCTTGCTTTCATTTTGGCTTTCTAAAAACTCTGATATTAAGGGATATTTCGTATTTAAATCATCATTTAACTTGGGAGATTTTACTGGCGATGGTAGGTCTGGTTTTTTATTGTCATATTTTGTAGATCTTTTTGGAGAGGGGGACTTAGCTACATATTTTTTCGCTTCTAAAATCAATCTGCCAGATGATTTAAGAGTTTCACCTGGACGATTATGCTGGTTTACTGTTGAGGTAAGGGGAACTGGAGAAAAAACTTCAGGATTCGAATGTTTTGCTGCCACAATTAGATTGAATATGTCCTGTTGGGATTTTCTTAATCGCCGTAACAAGTTTTTATTGGCTTCACGCAAATCCAGATGGTTTTCCATTGATATTTGCTTGCAGCGACTTTTCTGTAGTAACTTCCTTATACTTCTTAAAGCAAAATCTGCCTATAGATTTTATTTATAAAAGATACTTAAAAGCATATCAACTATTTTATACATTAACAATAATCAGCGATGTCCACCGCATTTGAAAAAAACAATTCTATTTCGTTACGCATTAACGATTATGCATGTTTTTGGATAGAAATCGTAAAACTCTGATACAGAATTTTGGATGCACGTAAAAGTATTAATTTGTACTGTTGTGTGGCCGAATGGTTAACGTGGCCAATACATATACCAATTTCTATGCAAAACGTAATTAGAGTCAACGTCAAGACCATCATGCCATCGAAAATTATCTCGGTAAAAAGTAACATTAATTTTATTTTAAAATTGTACCCATGGCTGAGAAGGCGTAACATAACGAAGTTTAAACTTCAAAATTTCCCCTAAATGATTTAGCCTATTCAAATAATTATCAATTATTTCGATGTCTTTAGTCATGAACATTTTTAAACCTCCTGGGTTAACTCTATAAACGAAAATGAAAAGCGAATGGGAAAGCGCGGGAAAGTTACCACACGGGAATCGGGAAATCGTCGGATTAACATGAGATAAGGGGGGTTTATCAAACGGGTGAGATTACCTCACGAAGGCTTACCGTCCTATTTCCGGTGATTTTAAAGTGTGTTATCTATTTAAGCCTTAAACAAGGACATAACCACGCAGCCAGATGGTGGTTCCTTCACAACCGTCCGCCTGTGTACATTCCATCGACGCTCTTACCGATTGAGCTAACCGGCCCACCTGCTCATTGTTTAAAACTATTTATTGCCCCGCCATTGGACTGTAGTGCAACTTATACAGTCAATTAACTTCTTACATGAATATCCTATCCTATCCTATATCCTATCCTTATATATAAATTCTGCCACCAATATTCCGACTGTTAGAAAATTAACACAGTAATAATTCATTCAAAAGAACCATAATTAGGCTTCCAAATGTTTGGATAGAAATACGTTAAATACACTACGGCAATTCAAGTTTATTGTGGTATCATGGTGTTTCTCTGACAATTACATAGCCTACATTTAAAAATAAATCAAAAGAGCCGGATGCTATAAAATCAAGTCAGATGATATAAAATCAACCAAATAAATAAATAAATTAACATTAAAGTACCCAACAATAAAGCACAAAAGTTAAAACAAATAGCAAATTAGAAATAAGAAAAACTTTTTTGATCTTGGTCTAGCTAAGTTAGCCCAGGAAAAATGTCTAATTTCTAACTCGCAATTTTATATACAAAATGAACTTTGTGTGTATCCTTATGTGTATAATGAAACACCGGCAACCTATAACCAAAGCACAGCATTATTATAAAATGATTACTACACAAAAACAGCAACTATGCACAGGAAAACTAAAAATGTGCAAAAATGCGAACATATACGTTATAAATTCGAAGTGGGCATATTGTTCAAATTCGGCATAGTAACAACGTTGTAGTCCGGTGGTGCAGCAGACCAACTAGGCTGTTTGTGCACATCGACACGTCTGCTCTCAACAACCAGTCGACCGTTGTGTTCTTGGGCAGGTTGAACTTGGCTTGACATATTATACTCTGCATCAGGGCTTTCATCCCTGAATGCGGTGAATGTTATCGCTTCATCGCTGTCTGTCGTAGCTGGATTGTAACCGTCGTGACCGCGTTCCTCTTCCGTTGCCGAGTTTCGTCTGAACGAGAATCATTTAGTTATTAAGTATTTATAATGTTAATTTCCTATTGCGCGAGAACGATATATGTGTGGTATGAAAAATCAATATGAAAGGCAGTTTTAGCGTTAATGAAGTAGGCTGTTAGTAACATTAAGCGTAAATGCGATAATCGCTTCGACCACCAAAGGTTCTATTATAAAATGACCTCAAAGCGATCGATATTAGGTCATTAAACCACAGTAAATGTGGCACTATTCCTTGACTTGTAAATCCTACTCGTTCAGGCAAACTATTCGCTTTACATAAAGCAACCATTTCGTACAATGGTGCCTGTTGACCTAACCACAACAGCAAAGCAGAGCTTTATCTATCCATGAAAAGACCGCCTTTCTCCACTTATACAGAAATCCATAGGAGTCGTGTATACATACCTGAACCTTTTGATAAAGTGGTGGGCTATCATAACGACGACAACGCCCAATGCAAGAGAAACAGTGACAGCAAAAGGAATTAGCCAAGCTTCTTGGCCGGTTCCATTTCCAAGATGATCACTTACAAGTTTCTTGCTTTGTTCACGGTCCATTACGTTTAAATACAGCAGTTTTTTAAACAACTTTGAAAGGAATCTATAACCGGAAAATCAAAGTATTGTTATATGTTTGATAGGGTAGTTAGCATACTATTTTTTTATCCCAGTATTGCTATAAAGCAGTTGATGTTACAACACTAATGTTGGTCAGAATACCGGACTGTTATCTAGAATCAAGACGTTTCGATTGGGCTAGGCATTTGAACCGAGAATATATTAGTAAATTAAATAAAAACTATCATTATAAAACACACCTAGATATATCCATTAACCCGACTGTAAACACGTGTAAACTGACTGACAAATACCTGTGTTATACTGATACTACTACCCGACTGCGGTATTTACAAACACGTAGTAACTGTCGCGGCTGATGCAAGCTCTCGTTAGCCTTCTTTTACTACGGATGGAAAAATACAAACTCTTTTACGCTCTTTACGATAGTGTTTACCTCTCCTATCTTTCTCTCTTTCATTTATCCTGCCTCTCGAATTTTCTTGTCGCCTAGCGGATATGGGAACAAAGCGGTGACGTCATAACGGTTAGAGCAACCAAAGGGAGAAGAGCATCAACGTAAGACCTACGTGCCTTTCATAAAAATCATCGCAGGTTGTAAAAATAAGTTCGGAATTTTTACGAAAACGAAATGAGTCAGCGTGACGAAGTTCTACTGCGGAAAGAAGATAATTGCCAGCCTAAAACGATTATACATTTGTCCTTTATCTTAAATATGTAACTAAAATAAATAAAAACACAATATTTTCCTAAACAAGGTATTGTTTCACAATATAAAGTACATATATGTGTATAGCAGTCGGATTACATAAATAAAAATAAAATCAATACAAGCGCGAAAAATCGATAGCTAATTGAATAAACTTGAGTCACCCTAAGAATGTTTTACAGATTATATATCTTACAGGGAGCCATGTTTATTTTTTATGTTTTCCTTTCATTGATATGTTAATTTTTAGGCAGTTGAAACACGTTAATACAAATAAACACGGTGTAATATCAGGTCTTAATTATTTATTGCTACATTGTTTTAATAACTGAAAAAGTTCACTTCGAAACTTCTATTCATACGCCAATAATTTAAATCTTTCTGCCTACGGGAAATTACGTATTTCCTCGTTGTGTTCTCAATTCTAGGTGCCTCAATTGTATACGGTATACCAATATGTGTGTGGCTTTAAATAGGCTATATATAAAACTACTGACCATACTTCTAGCAATCCAATTTATTATACAAAGACCTGTTTTCATTAAAATATTTGACAGTGTACCGACTAAAGAACATTCGTAACTAAAGTAATATTATATATATAATTCACTTTATTGGTAGCTGACAGCGGCCAACGGCGATAGAGCGTGACCTGACATTTTCCTTTCCCCGGGGATAAGCCTGAATGTACTCTAATCCTAAATATACTGAATATCACTTTTAATTAGGTTTTTAATCAGACCGTACTGTCTTTGCTGTACAATATCATAGCGACACATGATGGTACTTAACTGTCTATGGGAAAAGGATACTTGAAACGTGATTTTGTGTTGCCATTGAGTTTAAATAAAAAATCGAAACATATTAAATAGGCCAATGTGTTGAAATTTGTGAACAAAATGACATATTCGGCAACGAAAACAGCAATTAAAATCCAAGACGGTAAGCACTGCGGTAAGCATTGGCAACACTATAACATGGAACTGCTGTTTTTGTTTGCATTGCTGACTAAAGAGAGCTTGGAGCTCTTCACATGAGTTGGACGACAGAGTGTTAGATTGAACTATGGAAATACCGCTGTACATAGTAGATGCTTTCACGAACAAGCCGTTTTCCGGAAACCAGGCTGCTGTTTGCTGGGTTGGTAACAGGTAATTAAACTCGTATATATCACTGTAATTCTGCAATACTCTATGCCATTGTCGTGAACAAAATTTATTTCAAAACCGCCTTTGCCACATTTACTGCAATTTTAATGCAGAACAGTATTGGCAAGAGTGCTAGACTAAACGTTTAAATCGCGCACTGACATGTGCCGCGCATTTGGTTTTATGTTACACGCCACGAGGTCACTGCATGATCGCAAGTTCAACGAATCATAAGATTCGCGAAATTGATAATAAAAATACTGAGAATACCTGACTGATCTTAATTTACCAACATTGATTTACCAATATGTTTTACTGACCTGCAAGATGGGCGGAAGATACTCACACCTTTGGAGTTTCGGTTGTGTCCTTAGGCAAGGGACTTTTCAGATTTTTTGTTAAACGTTTAGCGGCCACGTCTGGCTATAACAACGCTAAATAATTTATTTGATTCTAGACTTGGATTAACGACTGTCGTTTTGTCGGCTTTTCTGGTTGCCGGTATTTTACGTTTGCTCGTTTCGTGATTTTATATTATGGGATCAAAAATACTAAAACTAATATATAGTTTAAGCTTCAATAAAATATATCTTGGGGAATTGGTAGAAGTGCGAGAATTATTATTAAAGTCATCAGACAACTTAGCGCCCAACACCCGAACATGGGAATACTGCGGCTATTCCAGTGGGTTGTATTCTATATCAGTGCTCGGCAAGAAACCTACAAAAAATGTGACAGCACATTGCAGTCAAATGTTAATTATGCTCAAAATAAAGTAATACACAATATAATTTATTTAATGCGTTATTTGCGCTTGTTTTAATTAACACAATCGCTAAATTTTCGAAAGAGTTACTTTTAAGTTCTTTTACACATGAATTGTTCAGGCATGACGATAACTTCCGAATATTTCCTAACAAAAATTTCAATCATTATAAATGTACAATGGGAGGTCTTCTGTCGAGCTATATACATTTATTATTATATCAGCGAAGTGTCTAATTGCCGTATTGAATTTGCCAAAACTAAAATCCATTTTGTTTGATAAAAAACTGGGTTTTAAATAAAATCTTATTTTTTCGCGGCACACTTAGCATCGTCTTGCGCTGCACACTGGTTGCGGAGCAATGTTCTATATTACCGAAACGTTCCTATGGTTTTAGTTTGACCAACAACCCAATGGTTTTGACTTATGACAATAACCTACCGGGCAAAAACAATTTGTTTAAAATATAAAAAGAAGTTTATATGCTTTGTATATAAATTGCGATTTCTTTCAAACTTTAGGAATCTCTCGGAGAAGCGGATGCAAGATATTGCATCAGAAATAAACTTGGCTGAAACTTGTTTCATTTGGTCAATGACAAACGAATACACAGAACAAGATGTCTTCGGTTTAAGATGGTTTACACCGACAAACGAGGTTAGGATTAACAAGACTGGTATTTTGTCACAATTTCGAAGTGTGAGGATAACAAAAAAATTGTTAATGTGGAAAATGCAAAGCAGCAGTGGTACGCGGACTTCTGGTCAAATGCGAACAAGAACAATCATATTTTTTATCTTTTACGGAAATGCGCGGACAAAACGATGTTGCTCGCCGAATCTTCATTTCATAACCTGCCTCGTTTGGTTATAACCATGTAACGAAGTGAACAACTTTATTTAAATATCTTAGGTTGCACTGTGCGGTCATGCTACTCTTGCTTCCGCGGCTACCTTATTCCACATCGCGGGAAACAAAAATAACAATGTCACATTTTCAACTCTTAGCGGAGACTTGTACGCAGCTAAACAGAATGGTATAATTTAATGAGATAAATTCTTCCGAAATGCAATTTACCTTGTGCTGTATTAGCAGATCTAATTGCACTGGATTTCCCAGCAAATAAACCGAAGGCTTGTGATCCGTCTCAATTAAGTACTCTCCTTGAATCGGTGATAGGAACCGACAACCTGCTAAAAATACAAGAGATATTGTTGTCGAAAACAGTCAAGAAATTGCTCGTTCGAATGAATGATACGTTCTCTTTGGAAGATCTTCACTCGATTAAACCGAATTTTGACCAGATGCTTCATAAACACGACGGTTCCATTTGCAAAGGTATAATAGTCACAACAAAAGGAGGGGAGGGCTACGATTTTTTCTCCCGATATTTTGCTCCTTGGAATGGAATACCTGAAGACCACGTGACCGGCTCAGCTCACACCGTCCTAGCGCCTTACTGGCGTGACGTCACCGGTAAAGAGGTAATGCTTGGACGGCAGTGCTCAAAACGCGGTGGAGACGTGCACGTAAAAGTAAGATCCGACGGCAGAGTAGACATCAGCGGTAAAAGCACAATCGTACTAAAAGGCCAACTTTGTTTGCCAGAAAATATATAAATTACCAATACATCATACGGCCATGCCAAAATTTAAAACGTAATGTTTGAAAACGCAGGGTAAAAGAATGTATTAATGGTGGAAATAGGTTTATCCAGTATAATTAACAGTGTTCTTAAAACGTCCGATAACGCGATGATTATAACGACACTCGCATAAAAGTATCCGAATTTGTGTTTTTGATATTGAGAAAGCAGTTATGTTCGTCTTGTTATTTCTCTGACAAAATCTGGACCACTGGTTCGATATAAACTTAACATAGCGCCCAGAGTGAGACCTGAACCAATTCCAAAGAAAAATCTGCCAACTGGAGGCAAACGCCTGTAAAAAAAAATATTAGAATACTTAGGTGCTGTAAGCCTGTAACTCCTACTTAATTAGAATGCCACATGCCCACTGTCAAGTGATTGGAGCTATTTCAATGTTGTATCTAATACAGAAATTGTTCAACCTATGTCCGACCGGTTAGACTGGCAGTTTAGTGTGACAACTTTCAACCGAAAGGTTGCAGGTTCAAAACTAGTTGCAGGCTAGTCGGTGGTGTCCTTGAGCAAGGCACTTAACGGAAATTGCCTAAACCCAGCGGATCAATGGGGTTCTACCAAATTGAAGGAATGTCTATATCATACACAACACATTGCAATAGTTTCGATAAACAAACGGTGGGCACGAGGTGATCTGACGATTGCCCGTGTGTTAACCCCAATGGTTTGCCCATTTTTGGGGCTAAACATGAATATCCTATCATTTCAGTCATTTCAAGTGCTTTTCACAGTCAAAAGTTACTAGCAAGTAGCTGGATACATCAATCATGTTCACAGTCTAGTTGAAGCTATTACAATGTTATGCAAACGTCAGACAACGTTTTGATTTTTTATACAGGAGTAAATCCATGGATTTGACATATTTAATTTAACCCAAGGGGTGGGAAAATAACAGCTGTCGTTACCTCATAGGCTATGTGTATGGTTTTAGAAAAGTTGTGCTGTTTATGTATTATCCACGCCTGGTCTGAATATTATTAACAAATTTACCGGACTGTTTTCTTGAGAAAACCAATGGTTTCTTCTTCCATTGCTTGAGGTCCATGCTTTTTAACATTGAAAACACCTGAAATTTAAGTTTATAAGAAAACTTAACTTCTAAATCCATTACACCAGACAATTGTTGTTTTTATATTGCATAGCACTTCTTGCATTTGGACTAGACACATTCAGTGAATCTTATCTTTAACATTTTACCAACAAGTTATAACTCAAAATACAACGCTTAGAATACTAGTAATTATATGCTTAACGTTAGGGATACCAGAATGTCAGCACTAAAAATTACAGCCTCCATAATATATGGTAGCCAAAAATCTAGTTTAACATTAGTCGAACTCAATACTTGACATGCAGCTTCAACTTCATAAGTTTCCATCAAAACATAAGTTTCGATTAAAACATGTCATACCTGGCAAAGAATAGAGCGCTCCTGCAGTTGCCCCGCCGACCAACGTATTTAGCTCATCATCCACTCCACGAATTTTCTCACAAAATATTGAACATGCGCAATACAGAACTGCAACTGAACCAAACCTTTGTGCCATCTGTCCACCATTTTTAAGCACAGCACTTGTCATCATCATCCTTTGGGATTTACCCTAGAGAATTTTAACAGCAGAATAACTTTGGTTCATTTCTCACTATCATTTATATAATTTACCCTTAATTATTTCGATTAACTTGCTGATAAAAACTCAACATTTTAAAATGTTTTACGCATAGGTGTAAAAATAGGGTTTACATAACTGTGCATGAGTCCCTACTGGAAAGTTCGTATGATGTGCCGGATATATCTGGCGTGATGCACGAACTACTTTTTTGGGCATTGGCGCAGAAAAGTCCAAAAATCATGCTGGCATGGCGTGGTTACACTTTCTTTCATTTACGCCAGTATTTTTGATACTTTAAGCTTTATATTTCAAAGTTTTAATTGAAAATGTTGCATGTTTGTTTTGAATGGCGCAAATAAGTATTACTGACGTGGCGCAAAATTTGGGTTAAAAAATGTTGGCACAAAAATCCGGCGCACAGAAAACAAACTTTCCGATAGGGGCATGAGTTACCATACTTATTTAATTCCGATTATAAAATACCTTTAACCATTGAAGACCACTGTATCGCAAGCTTTCAAAACCTCCAATAGTTGCACCAGTTACAGCTGCAGTTCCGATCATTGAAAACATAGTTTGAGCCCGGGATCGTACGTCTGATGCATCTTCGGGAAGAATATACTCCTCTGCTTCAGTCAAGTAGTGAGGATTGATGTTCAAATATGGAGTTTGTGCTTGTGAATTTCGGTTTGTATTGAAAAGACTTCCATCCGATTCCGAGTTATTGCTTGAACCAAACATATTTTCAAGATTTTTACAAACGTTATTTTAGGTAAAACACGAATTAACATATGCAGCACATGTTTAATACCTGGTGCAAATGTATAATAAATAGCGACGAAAATTATACTTCTGCTAATTCCATATTGCGTTATCTAAAACTCCGAACTTTCACTAAAATTTTCTTTTCAATCTTATTTTATATGTAAGGACTTAATCGTGTTCACCACAGCATGAAGAATTATAAATGTTTATTTAAGGGTCACAAATCATAGATATCTTATATTAATCTTTGAAGGTTAGTGCGTCGTATCCGCTGCTATTTACACACGAAAAAAATATAAAACATAATTTACACATACCGTTGTTTACGCTAATATGGTGGCATTTAAAATTCAATACTTCACACCTATGTATAATTAATCTAAGTGCATATACATGGGAAGGATATGAAACTCAACATAAAGGGGTGATATTCGACGCCCTGTGGTTTTTAAGTGCTTATCCAACAATGAACAAAATGAGTTACACGTGATTACGTCACAATTTTGCAGTATGATCAAACGATTTTGAATATTACGACTTCATTCTGCATATTAGCATCTGGATTTATATGTATAAATATTAAACGGCCCATGTAAATATTAATTAAGGCAAGGACAATATAGCATTGAAATGACATAGTTCAACCTCACAGACTCGTGTTCGCACAAACTATATTTAATTGGACTATATGTAGGTAAAAATGTCAGTCACGTTTACGCTTTATATAATAAAAAAGAAAATATCCAATCGAGTTCAATCTTCTTGTGGTGTTAGCTAATATGGTTAGGATGTGCAGTTGCAAATTTTGGGTTTATTGCGCGAGGGAAATTCCCGAGAAACCCACAAATATAAGCACGACTTATTATATGTCGTTGATCCAATGAAAACTGACCTTACAAAAAGGGCTGTTATTCAAAATCCTGACACAGAAAGTCTTAGATTTTTTCACAATCCCATTTGAAAAAATGGGACACATATTGTTTTTGCCATTGTTACGTCAAACTGTTTACAGTCATGGCATGGCGCCCCGACATCTATGAGAAGGAATAATGAAATTGCAACGAAACTTTGTAATTTGTTGGACAACATGGTCTATAGATACGCAGAAACCACATTTTTTGGTAATATATTCGAAGAAATGCCCCTAGGTGAAGGCTAGGTCCTAGGACGTTAAAAACCAAAACAGCATTTAAATGGATCATAGCGCTTGAAAGGCTGCACCAATTTTGATCAGATTTAGTGGAATATTACTGCTTTATTCAATGCTGTGCCAATTGGAAGAAAGAAAAATACTTAGGCAAATACCTAAAAATATGATTAGTTATGGGTCCCATTTGAAAAATTGGAACACATATTGTTTTTGTCCGTTTTTTTTTTCTTTTTTTTTTTTTTTTCGTCAAACGCTTGACAGGCATGGCATGTCGCCCCGACATCTACCAGAATGAATAACGGAATCGCAATGAGACTTCGCCATATGTTAGACAACATGTTCTAGATGAACAGAAACCAAAATTTGGAGAGATAAAAAAAAAAACCAGAGGAAATTCTCCTGGGACGTTAAAAACCAAAACGGTATTTTTTTCTAAAAAATTCGCTTTTTTGGGCATAGCGCTTAAACGACAGCACCAATTTGAATAAGATTTGGTGAAATGTAAGTGCATTAGTCACTGATTTAACACTAAGAAGAAATAAAAAAATTACTTAGGGAAATACCTTAAACAATAGGATTTTGTTCTCAAATCATGATTGTGACAAGCACGCCATGTCGCCCCAACATCTACCAGAAGAAAAAATGGAATCGCAATGAAACATTAGTATTTGTTAGACAACATGGTCTAGATATACAGAAAACAACATTTTGGGTGATAAATCCAGGGGAATTCCCCTGGAACGTTACAAAACAAAACGGTATTTTTTTCTAAAAAACTAGCTTTTTCGGGTATAGCGCTTAAACAACAGCACCAATTTGAATCAGATTTGGTAAAATGTAAGTGCATTAGTAACTGATTTAACACTTAAAAGAAATAAAAAAATTACCTACGGAAATACCCTAAAACATAAGATTTTGTTCTCAAATCATGATTGTGACAAGCACGCCATGTCGCCCCGACATCTACCAGAAGGAAAAATGAAATCGCAATGAAACTTTCGTATTTGTTAGACAACGTGGTCAAGATATACAGAAACCCAAATTTCCGGTGATAAATCCAGGGGAATTCCCTGGGTCGTTACAAAACAAAACTGTATTTTTTTCTAAAAAATTGACTTTTTTGGGCATAGCGCTTGATCGGCTGTTACAATTAAAATCAGATTTTCTAAAATGTAAGTGCATTAGGCACTGATTTAACAGTTACAAGAAATAAAAAAATTACTTGGGGAAATACCCTAAAAAATAAGATTTTGTTCTCAAATCATGATTGTGACAGTCATGCCATATCGCCACGACATCTACCAGAAAGACTAATGAAATCGCAATAAAAATTTAACATGTTTTACACAACATGGTATAGATATGCAAAAACAAAAATTTTAGGTGAAAAATTCAGGGGAATTCCCCTGGGACGTTAAAAACCAAAACAGTATTTTTCCTAAAGAATTAGCTTTTTTGGGGCATAGCGCTTGAACGACTGCTCCAATTTGAATCAGATTTTCTGGAATGTAAGTGCATTAGTCACTGATTTAACACTTAGAAGAAATAAAAAAAGTACTTAGGGAAATACCCTAAAAATAAGATTTTGTTCTCAAATCATGATTGTGACAAGCATGCCATGTCGCCCCGACAGCTGCCAAAAGGAATAATGGAATCGAAATGAAAATGTGACATTTGTAAGAGAACATGGTTTAGATATGAAGAAACCAAAATTTTGGGTAATGAATCCAGGGGAATTCCCCTGAGACGTTAAAATCCAAAAGGTTTGTTTTCCAATAAATTAGCTTTTTGGGGCATATAGCGCTTGAACGGCTGCTCTTATTTTGATCAGATTTGGCGAAATGTTGGACTATTAGACACTTTGTGCCAATTAAAAGAAAGAAAACATTTACTTAGGGTAATTACGTTAAAAACGACGATATGTTCCAGAATTATGTTTGTGACTGGCATGCCATATCGCACTGACAAATAAGACAAGCAGTCGACAAATCAGATTAAAACTTTAAGAATTGTTACATAACATGACCCACATATGTAAAAACAGAAACTTATCTACTAAACCTAGGGGAATTCCCTGACACATGAAAAACTAAATCGGGCTGTTTTGGCAATTTAGCTTCATTTCACTTCAGCGCTTGAAAAGAAGGTTTAATTTAAAATATTTGTGATGAAAATGTTCGTAAATTTAAGACGTTTATTCTTTTTTAACTACACATGGATAACAAGATAGGTTTGTTACCTCAGGAACACATGTAGCATTTCGTATAGTATATATTTGTTTTAATTTATGTCCAAAACATTTTGTTTTTTTTGCGTTTCAAGTTTACCGACTCTCACGTTTTATTACTTTGTACGTAATTATCACCTTGTACGGGCCTATTGTATTTTTGCCGTTTAAATCATTAGCATAGTTTTTTTTCAAACAATTCCCACAGTTAGTCAAACGTGCAGATGTGAAACGTCTCGCACGTAAACTTTTCGCACCTTGTAAATTCCCTATATATTCTGGAAATTTAAATTACCTAATATAACCTACAATGACGTACTTCAGACAAGATAACTTGCGTTATGCTGTGTAACGTACTAAGTAACTCGCTTCGCGAACGTAACCGTATATTGAATGAGACGCAGAATATAACTAAAGTGAAACAAGAGTTATATAGACTTCGAATTTGAGATTAATACTTTACAAATCGTGGCCACCATAATATTTGGTGGGTGTTCTGTGGAAACTAGACATTCCGCTGCGCAGCTCGCGAGAGACCGTAAGGCAGCCAGCCAACTACAAGCAATCAGCTTTTAAAAAGCGCGAGCCCACATTGTTGAACCCGACGTGATAATGGACACGCACCTTACCGAAGCGAACAATTTCCGACGTCAACTTCAACTAGAAGTTTCAAGTACATTGGCAATGACGAGTGGTCCAACGCAAGTTATTTAAGAAGCAATTTCAAGCATCAAGTAAGAAACGCCCCAATTCGCTGGACGAAGTTGGTGACTATACAACAAGACAACGCACTCTATTCAAATCAAGTTAATAAGCAACGTCTACGCCGACGAAAGAAGAGAATACGCAAGACGACGTTCCCTTTACGAAATATGGAAGGGTTGTATTATTATTTTTGTAGCTTCTACCTTATTTTTTTGTAAGTTTTATTATTATTTTTTATACTATATGTAATTATTAGTCTGCAACGATTGCAAAAACTAGTGTTCCCGGTTTGGTTGGATGGTACTAGGCAATTGCAAGAATGCATAATATCGGTTCTTTACTCTACAGACTTCTTACAAACACGAAGAGCAAACGCGCCTTCAACAACTGCTACATGCACTTCATCTTAAACAAGGTTAGTAACGCTTTTACGATTATGCTATCATGAGCTTGAGTCAATGATGCCATGCTGCGCCAACCCATCTGGTATATTATGCGCATTTATACGTCGAACGACGTTTGTTTTGTTCGTTCGCGCCAGTTTTCATTGTTACCGCCGACAAGGCGTTAGTTTTTTTTTTAATCGCGCCTCACGCAAATTATGCGTTTCGTTCAAGCGATTACACACTCGTTTTAGCAGCGGCTCGAGTTTCGTTTCTTATTCTGCGAAGTCAGATAGCCCCTGCCCCGCGCGTTTGCGCTCATGCTGTGTAAATAAGTGAGCGTACCCGCTTCACAACGCCACAGTTTATTAAACGATACCAGCGTACTTCTGTATAGCTATGGTAATCGCGCCGCATGCAAATGCGATGTCTAATTGTCTAATCGCCTCTCAGTCAATGTGTCGGATGTTCCGAACCGAATATATTTCGTGTGTAAAACAGGCTTTTACAAACACCGCACAGTAATGACGAGACACGGCTTATGTCCTGCTTACTAAAAGTTTTCTTTTGTTTGTTGATGGAAACACATCCGCGCAAGATTATTTCCCTGATTCGTTACGAGTCGTAAAACCTATATATGACAGGTCGCTCGGTTTTTGTTTTTGCGTTTTTATTAATTGCGCTTTCGTCGCATATAGCGAGATCATCGCTGCATTTATTTCATGCTCACTCGGTAGTGAGTAACCAGGCGTACACGCCTTGGTTTATCAGCTGGCAAAGTATAAAAAATATGGCTCATGTGATGCAAATTGTGGCGTTGCTACCTTGAATGTGAGATGTCACTTTCACTACATATCATATAACATTTATCACGCATTTACATACATGACACCAGATTGTAATGCACGATTGCACAATTCTAGCTTTGTACTTAATTCTCCCAACCAGGTTATTCTAGTTTTTGCAGGATAAACGTGTAAAATGCTCGAAACTTCGTGAGATCGTACACCACATGACTTTGATTGTTATTTCGACGGAACATCCGAAATGCTCAACGAGACCGTGATTTTATATTCTCAAACTTAACAAAATGTGGAAAAAATGAGATGTTGTGGCACCTCTAATATAACATATATTTGTTTTAATTTATGTCTAAAATATTTTGTGTTTTAACGTCGTTTCTTTACGTTTCAAGTTTACCGACTCTCACGTTTTATTACTTTGTACGTAATTATCACCTTGTACGGGCCTTTTGTATTTTTGCCATTTAAATCATTAACATAGTTTTTTCACCCAATTCCCACAGTTAGTCAAACGTGCAGATGTGAAACGTCTGGCACGTAAACTTTTCGCACCTTGTAAATTCCCTATATATTCTGGAAATTTAAATAACCTAAAAAAATAACCTACAGTAACGTACTTGAGATAACTTGCGTTATGCTGTATAACGTACTAAGTAACTCGCTTCGAGAATAAACCGTATATTGAATGAGACGCAGAATACAACTAAAGTGAATCAAGAGTTATGAACTTCGAGTTTAAGATTAAGACAGTACAAATCGTGGTCACTATAATTATTAGTGTGCGATCTGTGGAGAATAGATTTTCCGCTGCGCAGCTCGCGAGAGACCGTAAGGCAGCCGGCTAAACAAGCTCAGCCAACTACAAGCAATCATCTTTAAAAAGCGCGAGCCCACACACATGTGTTTCTGACTGAAGAAACAAAATACATACTCGGTGTATAAAATACACCAAATGTGGTTAGGGACGGCGTCGCCTCAAGCTGACGAATTTTAAGAATTTAAATTAATTAACAATTTAGGAGCAACATAACTTTTTTAGGTTTGAAAAAGTAAAATTCTTTAAAATTGCTCCAAAAACCTGAAATTACTTACCAAACTGCTCATCACCTTCAAGCGCTCCATGCGATCCAAGCGGTCCTGTAGTATTTAGAGGTACCGCTAGTCATGCGGTAAAACTCTATTGTTACACCACAATGCCTATTTACTTGTGTGTAGTTGTTACAAATGTTTTCTAGAAATTTGCGTCGACCACGTATTTATGAAAAACGCTGCCAGTTAAGTATTCAAAACAAAAAATGGCCGTAGTCTACTTTCACAATCTTTAGCCTACTTATGTTTAACTTTTTATATACGGTACTACACGTCTTTATTTGGCCTTCACAGCAGTTCGTTTTTTCTTCTATGGCTTTCGGTTTTCGAAGTTTTAAATTGGACGTTCGAAAACCGAATCATGTGATCGAAGTTTCAAAAATGCAGTACGACAACCCATCTCCGGTGTAAAAGTTACTTTTATTAATAACATTCGCCTGATTTATGCCATAATTGAAGACATGTCGCTTTAACAGAAAAAGTGTTTTCAAAGTTGCGTTTGTTTTTACTTCGGCTGAACTGAATTCGCTATAGCGAAATCGGTAGGCTGCTAATCGAATTCTTGAATACATTGCATCCAATAAACCGAACGTACACAAATTTGGTTTTATTTATAGCCACTGTACCAGTCAGTGCTTGTTGTTTTAAGCTCACATACCTTATATATGCTTTATTTTGTCTTAAAACTGTGATCCCAGTAGTGCAACAATGGAAAGGTAGAGTAACCATAAACCTTTAGTTTAATTTGGTCTAACAAAAAGATTTTCACAATGATTTTATGACCCGGTATACGATTGTAAAAGTATGATAATTCCCATATTATTATCTGTATGGAAAGTACTTCCCTACTCATTAGCCCCCCTCTACCATACCTTGATGTTTAGTACCGATAACCCTATGATGAAAGCATGCTACTCCACGCTAAATGCTTATCTATTTCATCTAAAACTTTATTTCTTGCAGCCAGCCACCCAGTCATGATGGAACGAAGCACACCGAAAAGGTTTGTAAATGTACATAAAAACCTACTTAATGTTATTGTGTAGGTATTTTATAAATTATAAACTTTTGAATAATCTCTATCACCTCAGTAGGCAAAGCTTGCTTCTAACCGGAACTTTGTGAAAAATATAGAATTTTGAACTGATTTGGATTTTGAATATAAAAACATAAGCATATCTATTTTAAGCTCAGTCATTGGTGTGTGGGAAAACCCTGTGTTGCCTTAGCAATGCATCTAAACAACATTCTCCTCTTTCACCTCTAATGGAATCAGGACACAATACTTGACCATTAGGTTAGATAGGGCACTAAACAAAATGTGGAGAAAGTATTTTAAATCAAAATTATGCATTACACAGAATTATAAGTTTTATTTATTCGTTTTTAATATAATTTATATTGCAATTTGCAACGTAAATGTCAAGCGTTAAGTAAAAAGTTTTTTGTGCCAAATTATTGGGTACTAGCTAACAGTAGTATTGTTTTTTAATTTACAACTTTTTGACAGTGGTTTAGTTCTTCTGAAGAAGCCCAAAGTTATATGCAAGAAATAGCCGTTTCCAGAAAGGCAGAAATGGTTAAGATATCAACAAGAGTTTATGGTGAGATGAAACACATTAAGGAGATATGGTTTTATTCATAACCAAAATTTGTTTGGCCTAATTTAAATGTAATTGCATTGATTGTATTTTGTCAATTTTAACAACTATTTATAAGATGCAAGCATACTGTGCTAGTCTGTTGTTTTTAAACATCTATATATTAAAATTATTATAAAAGTATATTAATGTAATTTGCATTAGTTTTAATTTTTCTAATCAGAATTTTAAATATTTTTCAGAGTCTTTAAATAAAAGAATTTTTTGGGATGAATCCAGCATTCCGTATATAATTATTGCAAGAAATGTGTTTAAATTAGCCTCACAACAAAATTCCAAAGATTATAAAGAATCTGCAACTTTAGCATTCTTTAAAGTTGAAAAGATTCCTAAATATAAGGTGATAACCCTGTTTTCATTGTATTTCTATCTTAAACCATGCATATGCTAGACCTTAAATTTTTAAATAATTTCTTTAAAAAAGACCTTAATAATTTCTAGTTTTAATTTTTTTTTTAAATCCTCGTTTCAATAGTAATACATACATTTTATTATTTTGTAGTTGACAACGGATAACCCTTACTATAGAAAAGCTGCATTTAAAGAAATTCAAGCAGCTTTATCTTCCAACAATCCAGTGACAATAAAACAACCTGCCTTTTGTGTAAAGTTGGCTGTGATTTCTACAAAACCCTACGTGCAGGTATGAAAAATGCTTTTAAATAGTATAAAACGCACTCTAACATAAAAACAATGATAGGAAGCCAACTGTTCGGAAACTGAAACTGCTGACTTAAGAAAACCAAATTTAAAGGTAAGCCATTGAACATAATAATAAGTGTACTAAAACTGAAAGAATCTAAATAGTTACGTGGATTAGTGTGTAAGGTTTCAGCTTAAGGTTTGCAGGATTGAAACTGGTCGCTCCATACTTGTTTGTAGTTGTTTGATCAAGCATTTAGTGGATTTTGGTAGAACACTGGGGATTAATTGGTGAAGCTAAATAATCATTAAAAACTAAATAGTATACTATTATAAACAAATTAAATAGTCACACTCACACATCTTATTGCGTAAGTTTATTTTAGTGTGTTTCTTCAATTGATGAAGTTGAAAGAGAAATAAAAGACTTTGAAACAGCAACAGTATCCAAGTTTGTTTTTTACAACAGTGCACGCCATGGTAAGCCCTAGTTTAAGTTGTTAAAAAAGCACTGAACATACCCTGAATCATAAAATTATATAATTAAACTTTCAACAGATATTTCAAACGTTAAAGTTCAGTGGGATGATACTTTGACACCATTTGTTCCCATCCAGACCAAAACACTTGTATGTCAACATGGCAAAGATTATAACAGAAAGTACAATGAGCTGCGTAAAAAACACTCCACACAAGAGGTTACTGATGTTTTGTGTTCTTCATGTTACAGATTTTGTCAATTTATTTTGATTTTACAGCATCTTGGCAAACCAACCCCTATTAAAAAGCGATTCAAAACACAACACACCAAAAAAATGAATTGCAAAGCAAAGATAAAAATTGTACATTTGATAAAGTTTCCTGATTGTCAGGTATTTTATTTTCATTTTCAACGATAATTTTAAATTAAACAAACATGTTCATCAATTACATCATCCACGTAATAGTGTTGTGAAACCAATTTATTGAGGTAATGTAGTTTGTTTAACAAAATTGAACAAGTTGAAAAATGGTTAAGCATTTTGATATAGTTGGTTTATGCAATGTCCCTTAAGTACCTTGCCGAAGGACATAATTTACTTGCTAGTTTTGTTCCTGCAACCCTTTAGCTAAAGGGTGACTCACTATTCCACTGACCTATTGGATCAGAGTTACTACAGTAATACCTGCATTCAGAATTTTGTGCACATTTAGATTTTCACAAAAAAGTTATTTGAGCAAAGAGCTGTTAGTAAACTGATTCGGAAGTCCCTTTCCAGCAATGATGATGATTCTTTGGTGAAAGAATATGCATGGCATGTTACTTTACCTGCTAATGAAGAGCATTCTGGACATTTTTTAGGAGAGGTAATATATATTATGTAGTAATTTCATATTAATTGGTTAACATGTACACAAATGGTTAGGAAGCTGGAAATACACAACCTGTTGACAAAAGTATTGTCAAGAAAATTGACGAACTGGTTAAAGATGGAATCTATTTAGTGCCAGAAATCCGTCAACGGCTCAAAGATTTTGTATTGCATGAACTGTTTAAAGACCGAGATCCACCTAGCGAGTCCAACCGAAGGTTTTTCCCTACGAAAAAAGACATTCAAAATCATTGCAATATGTCATTTGCAAAAAGGAAAGTGGCAAAGGTGGACTGCGATGCACCACAACAAGTTACCATTGATGCAGTCGCCCAACGGTTGGACGAAATCAAAAGCTTATCTCACGATGTGTACTCTCAAAAAGTGTTGAATGATGTGTTAAGTGATTTAAATAGTGCTTTGTCAAAGGCAAGAACAGCATGCTCTCAAAATTTGAAATCCATGAAGGCCAAAAGAAAACGCCCCTCTTGCAAGCAGATGGATGCAGATGTGGTATCGAAACAGGCAAAAATAAACACTCTACCAAATCAATCCACTAGCCACTTTGCAAATACCATGCCTATACATCAGGTTACTATTTTATACCCAGACATGTCACAGATGCCGAACACATTTGATCCTGCTTTCCCTACCACATTTCTTCCTGCAACTTGAACAATCGATTTTTACGCTAAACAGTATTATTAGAAAGTACGTCGTAACGCCCATCATTAAAACCCCTAATACAATTGTAAACGATGTAAAATGAACATTTTTGTTCGGGTGGTTACTTTATTAGAGCGTCGAACCGGCAGCCGAAAAGTGTTGGATCTAAACCAATCGGCAGTCAGAGGACTGTATCCTTTTGCTGGGAAGGCACTTATTGAGCTTTCCTGTGCCGAGCGGGTTGATGGTTTGTACAAAATTGTAGCAGTGTATCCTGAAACATAATACGGCAGCTCTGGTAACGCAACGAAGAGCCCAAGATAATTCTATGATTTATCGGTGTTGTAACCTTTCCTTGTCCAATCGAAGAGTATCTTATCCATTATATACTTTACCCCCCCTATGGCGTCGAACCGCAACTGAACGCCTACCCGTAAACCTGTTAAAGCACTTTGTTGGATGTGCGTTGCGTGTCTGAGCAGTTAATTCGGTGAGAAAAAACGGAAACTGACCCCTAAACCGGTTCGGAGCGTAATTTTTGTCGGAATCGGGTAAAATAATCCTATAAACAATTGAACTTTTAAGTTAATCTAACCAGAAAATAAATATCTTTTAATACCCATTTCGCTCTTTAATCCAAGACAAAAACATGCAAATGTCAGTATGTAGAAGTATCGTAATCATGTCACTTGTCCGGTCGGTTGGCCTAACGGTTAAGTGCGTCGCCTTTCAATCGAAAGATTGCAGGTGCGAAACTGGTCGCCAGCTAGTCGGCTGTGTCCTTGGGCAAGGCACTTTACGGACATTGCATAAACCCAGTGGATCAATGGGTTCTACCAAATTGAAGGAAAGTGTCAATCGTATACAACACACTGCAATAGCTCCGGTAAACCGACGGTGGGCGCGAGGTGATCTGACGAATGCCCGTGTGTTAACCCCCTTGGTTTTTCCATTCACGGGGATAAAATGAATATCCTATCCCACTTTACAATTAGGATAGAATATTCAAGTTTGACCCCAGTGATAGCAGTGAATCAACACATCAACGATTGGCCCTTTGATAACGCACCTAGCTTTACGATATACATGAATAAAAGTGATTATCCTAAACATTACTGCATGTGTATGTGTGTAAAAACTGCGGTGGTATGATCTGAGAATGAATTAAAACACAGATTCTCTATACATATATATATATAGAGAGTATACTTAAAAAGACGATTAAGATTCTGGCATATTGTCTTTCCAGTAATCTCCTAAGAATTGCGTATTAGTATCTGCCATAAAAATAAAAAAAAATTATTAAACGCTTCACCGAACAACAGAGTAACATGTGTTAACGTATGTTGTTGTTGCTTGTCAATGTAGGAAATCTGAAATTACGGTACTTACTATATTTACTTCTTTGTCACTTTTCGTTAATATTTAAAGGTATAAATTTAAATTTTTGAGCACTGAAAATGGGTAAAGTGAGGAAAAACCGCACGAAAGCGGTGACTGGACAAAATCCACATTACCATCGGACTGACTTATCAAGCGATATTGTAGACGATGCAACAATAAACGAAAACCCAAAGAAGACCGCAAAGGAACGGAAGAGACAGGTGATCTTTATTATACCAATAAAAATGGCTATTTTTGTTTAAATTTTAACTATAAGTCAATAGGTTCTGGGTAAAATACAGAACCTTGGGTTCGGTTCTTTACTGTTGTTTGAATGGCAATTAAACGCTAATTTAAAAAAAAATACTTTATTGTGTTATGTTCACTGCAGGAAGATAGCGATATTGTCAATGACAAGCTCACCAAGAAGATTTTAGATTCAGCTCGGAAACAACAAGATGAATTGGAAAACCCCTGGTCTGTCACCAGCAATAAAACTCCTGCAAAACTTATCAAACCATTGGTAGTTTAAGTTTGTACTTGATACATGTAAATGAAATTAAATAATATATCATTTTCCCGTATGTTTAATACTTAACAAATTAGTATTTCCAACTAAACTGGCATGCTTTATATAGAATGTAAATCCAGTGTCATCATGGTTTGTCCATGATTTAGATCTGACTGATCATATAAAAAACAATTTAAGATAATTTTAAATGATAAAACTTGTATGTCCTTAGCCACCATCTTTGTTTCAGTGCTCTAAAAATCGAAGCTACATAATCTGTAATTAAATGCAAGAGTGTCCTAAGCCATCTTCACATAGAAAATGTCCAGGCACTCTAGTCCAGTGTTTCCCAACCCGAGTCCGCGGTCTCAAATGAGTCCGTGGAAGGTTTAAATGAGTCCGCAAGCACATGAACAATTCCGCAAGCAAAACTGTTATTTGTTTTTGATCGTTATAAACAGCAGGGATATGTTTTTATCATCAAGACATTGTTGTAAGGTTCTGTAGTGTATCGTATGCACATAGTCCAGTTACGCTACACTTTTGACTTACGCTAATTGAAAATTGATGCACTTTGAGTCCGCAAATACTTTCGCTGGTAAGGAAATAGTCCGCGACCAAAAAAGGTTGGGAAACGCTGCTCTAGTCTATCAATTAAATTTTCGGACACACTTGCATTTTAAATTTCCTGGCACATGTTATATAAATAAGTTGATCAGAGTTGTCTTGTGCTGATTTTTTAATGGAGTCAGTTTATTCACTGTGACTTGCATTACTGGACTGAACTACCAGAAAGTTGGTCTATTTTAACAAAGACTCTGAGGAAAACAAAAAGACTTTTATCAAATCCTTAATGCGAAGAGGGTTATTGTCATTGTTATCTCTATACTTAAATTTATATAAAAAAGTTGAGTTATCTCTTGGTGTGCTGACAAGCAAAAGGTAATTAAGCCTGTTATCTATGTATATATTAGTTACAAACTTGTGTTCCTGTGCTCCTTTAAGTTTGATACCGAAATAAAACGTTGGCACTTTGTTTCAGGATGCTGACGATGGATCAGATGATGACGAAGCAGATTGGCCGGTGATGGGAAGCGGGCAGGCTGAGTCCTCCGAGTACAAGGAAGACATCATTGAAGTTGATGCGGATGATGAAAAAGCTCTCGAAGCGTTTATGAATCCAAATCCTCCAACCCGAAGAACATTAGCGGACATTATCATGGATAAAATAGCAGGTAATTTTTTTTACTCATTTTATGTCTTGTCGAGTCAACAAGTGGAAGTGGGGCTGCTTGTTGGTGTTTTGTGGTATTTTTGTGTCACTATTTTTAACAATCTTGTTTTGGTTGAAAACTCATGCAAAAATCTGACTTGGCTTTCTCCAAGAAGTACTGGTGCACAAGTGACTAGTCCTTAACATTTTTCAATTTATCCTTTTTTAAATCACCACTCGTTTTGTCACATATAGGTTCTTACTGTCCAAGCAATGCTTTGAATAAACATATTTTTAAAGCTCTGTCTTGACTAAATATGTGCAGGGATTTTTTCCCGAATTTTTGATGTTTTATTTAGGTGTAACTGGAATCGTGCTTCTAGTCTAGTCTTATTGACTAAATATATGCAATAAATATAGCTTTTTACCAAAATTTTGATGTTTTGTTTAGGTGTAACTGGAATTGTGCATCTAGTCATATTGAGTTATTTCCTCCATTAGAAAAACAGAGTGATGTATCAACCCTAATGCCGGACCTTGAGAAACCGATGCCTGACATGGATCCCAGGATTATAGAAGTTTACCAGGATGTTAGAACAATATTGCAGCGTTATCGCTGTGGAAAGTTGCCTAAAGCATTTAAGGTAATTGATTTTAAATATTAGTAACAAACTTATGTTCCTCAGCTCCATTCTAGGTTACTAAACATTTTCATATGTTAAAAGTAATATTGGATTACTGATACTCCTGGTCGTAAAACTACAGTAATTTTTACTAAAGCATTTCTCAGAATACTTGAATTTCAGATGTATTTCAGCATTTTCAATATTTGAACGGCAATAATTTTTAAGCAACATTTTAGTAAACACTGTATGGAATTTTACATTTTGTATAAAAGTAGCTAAACCATTAACTGAGGCTCATGTTTTCATATTCATGCACACGTCTGGTATCCAGTGATGGGGAATTTGTTTTTGGAAGCAGCAGATTGATTAGTAGTTGGTGTGTGCATCAAGTAGCATTTAACAGACTTGGGATAAACTCATTTATAAAGTACCTATCAAACACAAATACTGTTATAGCTACATCAACCCGATACACAGTAATCTGAAGAATGGCTCATCTCATCGGTAGCATAAAAATGAACACTTGACTAGATTGCTCTCACAACACAAAGTTGAATGAATGCATCTGTGAATTATTACAGGTATTGCCTCATTTGAAAAACTGGGAGGAAGTGTTGTACATCACCGAACCCGATGGTTGGACAGCTGCTGCAATGTATCAAGTAAGATGTATTTTTGTCGTTCAATTTTCTATTCCGCTTATACTTGTCATCTGTTAAAACTATATCAGCTGTCTACCAAAGTAAGTCTCCTAATACTGTTGATATCCAGGAATTCAACTTTGTTTGTTCCACCAGGCCACTAGGATATTCGCCTCCAACATGAACGCTCACATGGCGCAGAGATTTTTTTTCCTTGTCTTACTTCCCCGGATCCGAGACGATATCCAGTACTTTAAACGTCTCAACTTTCACTTGTTTATGGTAAGAAACAATGCATTTTTTATATGTTTTATCTTGACAAGTATAATTCTGATTTGTCTTTTTTCCAGAGAGGTATAACATTTTTCAACTAATTCTAAATTCTTCCATCCTAATTCTATATTTCTTTCAGGCTCTAAAGAAAACTTTGTTTAAACCAGCAGCATTTTTCAAAGGAATCCTCCTTCCCTTATGTGAGGAGGGTACTTGTACCTTACGTGAAGCTACAATCATTGGCAGTGCGATGACTAAATGCTCGATACCAGTGTTGCATGCCAGGTAGTTGATACATGCATAGATAGGGCCAATTCCATGTTTAATATGACTGTAATATTAAATGTTTAATATGAACTGAAATGTTAAATACTTTACATATCATCTCACCACAAGTTTTGCATGAGGGTATGTTGCTGTAGTTAAAAATATAACGACATCAGCATATCAAACTTATAGCAGCCTAACAAGGCTAAAAAAATTTTGTTTTGTTTCAGCGCTGCTATGTTGAAATTAGCAGAAATGAAATACAGCGGTCCGAATAGCATCTTTCTTAAGATTTTAATCACAAAGAAATACGCCCTGCCATTTAGAGTTATTGACGCATTGGTAAGTTGGCCATGAATTGCAATCCTGACTATCATGTAGAATGTAATACACTAAAGGTGCCATAGGTTAAATGTAGATTTCATTGAATATTTAGTTCAAAAATTAAGAATTGTTTTAGCTATTTATGTAACGCACAAAGCCACAAAGGTAAGCAATCGTTTTATATATGCAGGTGTTCCACTTTTTAAGCTTTCGCAATGAAAAGAGAATGTTGCCTGTTCTATGGCACCAAGCTCTGTTATCATTTGCTGAAATCTACGGGTAAGTAACAGCCTCCATTCCTGGTAAAGCACAATATCACCATGTTTCGCCAGTGCAGTGGTCAAGATTACCACTGGCCACAATTTACCATAAGTTGACTGCTAAACATATTGGGGTGCCTCTGACAATGTAATTTCCTACCATCCATATAGTTTCTCAGGAATTGTATGGAAGGCATGCTTAAGTGATAGCTTTACTAAACGTAATGCACACTTTCTTTCTCCCAACTAATCCTAGCAGCCGAATTGCAGTTTTGGTTTTAGCTGCACATGTTGAAGTGTGATGAGGGCAAAGCATTAACAATAGTGAATTATGCCCATAATAGTGTAGTGTCATCCTCTAAACTGCTTATTTCCCAGAGTCACATTAAGATAAAACTTCAGTAGAACACTAACTTCCATGTTAATTACACAACTTGATGGGGTTTGTTTTCCAGGAGAGATATTTCAAGTGAACAAAAAGATAGTATGCTTGAGTTATTGCGTCATCAATCTCATGAACAAATCACCTCCCTGGTGAGACATCAGCTGCAAAATGTCGATTGTCGAGATATTGAAATGGACGAACCACTTCCAATGCCTTTATAATAAATAAACATAGATACGAACATCTGGCTGGTTTTGTCATTTTATTGTGAAACCTGGGGTAATTGACGTGCGGAGATAATCAGATGTGAAATCCACTATAATGGAAACTAACCCACTTTCGCAAACAGTGGTATCTGAATAAATGTGTAAACCATTCTTAATGCTTGCAATTTATTGCCTTCATCAGCACATATACATATTTTCTACAAGTGTTATAAACAAATAAACGTGCCTGGGTAACATTTCGGTTGGAAGTCGCGTGAAGAAACTGCCACCCAGGGTAAAAATGAACTACACATTACCTTCATGGAAGGTTTTCAACTGAATTTTTCTTGCACGTTATAAATAATGAAGTTTATGATTCTCATACACTAGACCAGTGCAGCATGGTTTATAATAGGGTTGAAAACAAAATTAAATGCATTGTGTAAACAGAAGCGGTATGGATTTTGTGGTAATCATCACAATGACGTTTGTATTGTTGATGTCGTGTGAAGCAGATTCTCTTGCGCATGACCTTCGATCGCGTAGTCATTTTGACTTAATAATTCAGAGTTATGATATTCGGCAACGAGCACGGAGTCGTGAGCGTACTGGCCCAAGTCTGGGACAGGGGAAGCCTCGGACACAGTTGAGAACTCTCCCGTCTCCATCTTCAGGATATATGGGATGATGGAGTCGATTTGAACATTCCCGATCAGTCCAGCAAAAAATATCTCCTCCGTGATGGAAGAATTGAGGGATCGGAGAGAGGGGAGGGATAGAAGAAGAAGCGAGGTTCTGTGGATTGTTTAAGTTTTTTGTCAATGAACCAAAAACGGAGAAATAGATAAAAATTGGTTATATGTTGCAGTAGATAATGTTTATGGACCTGACCACTTTAATTAATGGGTGTGTTTCTGAGCAAATCATATGTACTGCCAGTTAAAATTTGAGTTAAAATTGGTTATTTAAATAAATAGATATGAAGAACAACATTTGGTCTGGGGTCATGTGGTTTTCTGCCCGATTAGAAATTAAGTCGTCAAAAATTATACAAATCAAGAACTTTTTTTAACTGAAGCACATAACCATGTCAATTTTGTTCTTAATTAACTTAGTACAAGACACTTTACCTATCTGGGTCTTCAGGATAATTTCTCACTTCATGCTCACGGAGTTCTGTGATAGCACGCGATTGAAATCTCTGAATCTGCGTCCGATGAACTTGGTTCACGTGATCTGTGTATCATATCATTGTAAAGGATAATTTGTAAAACACAATTAAAGGTTTAGGTCAGTCTGAGCGTTTACATAACGTTTAATTGTCAGGAAGTTTAGGTATCTGCTTGTACCATGTGTAGTAAAAAGTTTTTCTGTTGACAGATTTTTTGGTTAATATGAAAGCAATAAGGAAAGAAATGCTCAAAATGTTAATAGATTTGTACAAAAATATCAGTTAAAGTGGGTGAATTCCTGCCACCAAACAAAATAAATAGTTACCAGGACTGAAAAGCGCCAATGCTTTAATATATGCAAATTCATGGGGATCAACTTCAAGCTTCTGTAACCTTGCCACAAAGTCTTGAAGCTTGTTCAAATGTTCTGATACGTTGCACACATGGGTGGAACTTAACTTACCTTGAAGATAATGTTTTCAGTTTAAAGCAACAGTGTTTGGTATAGAAAAAGAAAAATTTACTAAAGAAAACTCAAAATTATTTTTATTTTAACATGGTGTGAACAGGATTTATTAGAAGATTTGTTATATAGAGTAAACAATTAATTAAAACATTTAAGGCTGTAGCATAGTACTTTGTATTTAATCAACTGATATCATTAAGATTAATTGTGACTGTAGGTTTTCATAATTTCATGTAATACAACATGTCAGCATAGAACATGTTGATTTTATTGATAATCACCCTGGTTTCCTTTCATACATAAAGAGATCCGGCTTAAACATTACCTATTATAAACCACATGTACGCATAAGAATTATATAAATTTGGTGGTGGCATCATTACTTTTCTATGGCATCATTACTGCCTGGTGGCATCATTACTTTTTTATCAAAGACAGAGCTACAATTTATCGATAATCGTGATATTGCACATGATTGTCACAATGTGTCAAAGAAATGTGGGATCCTCTTTTGTCATAGTTATATTAATAGAAAATTATAATATACGCATTGTTTTATATTCCAACATGTTCTCAATATGAAAACACAAATCAATTCTCAATATGAAACACAAATTTCACATTTTACTGAGGCTATCTCAAATTTGCATGCATTATGCAAGACATTAAAATATAACAAAAACCAGAAACAAATAAAACATTTATGTTAAAATAAACTAACGTCAGAATTAATTGTACCGTGCTTCAAATGTCATATTTAATGGGAAATGGATATTAGCTATATTTAATGTCGTTAAATTTTTGATGACTTACCTTGCTGCAGTGTTGTTTTGAGATGTCGGATAATTGTGGAAATGATGCGGTCTAAGTTCATAGATCGAGAGCATTGAGCTAACCCGAGCACAAACAGCTCGTGCCAACAATCTCTCAATAACGAGGTGTGGCACTCAGCACTGGGGTAAGAATTTGGGTTGTTGTTGTATTAGGAAAATAAGATATTTATGCTCAGTGAATGAAAAAACGCAAGGGGCGTTAACAAATAAGAAACCGTATGATTAATATGTAATGGAGCATTCTAACAAGGCAATCGTCTGATTAGTCCGGTTACTAGGACTTTTACAGTGTGTTGTGTGAGATTAAGACATTTCTTTAACTTGATAGCCCATTAATTCATGTGGTTCAGTCAATATTCGATAAGTCTTTGGCTTAATTCACAATTGAATAGCTAGCAACCAGTTTCGAACCTGCAACCCTTCGGCGGAAAGGCAAAGCGCTAACCCAACAAGCTATTCGGTTGGATCAATGATAAAGTATTGTCTTTATTGTGACCAGTAAGGAAATCCATATTGAATGATTTATCAATAATTGTTAACAAAAAACTTTAGGGTAATTGGAGTGTTAAAATTAAACTGACAAAAAGGCCATACATGTGTATCGCATGGCTATATATCAATTATCCTACATTAAAGGTGTACTTACAGTATAATTTACAAAAATCTGATGTAAATATTTAATTATTAGTCTTCATGTGAAAGTTGCTAATTAAACAATATTATTAATTTTAATTTTTTCACAACCATTAAAGTGAAACTAAAGACAATTACAAGTAAAAGAACCAACCGTAGCAACTGAAATGCGAATATAGAACGTGCCCACTGCGCAGATAAGAATAACAGTCTGGAGGCAGATTCACAGACATAGTGCACATTAAATACATCAGGTGAAGGAGTGGGCATGCTTAGTTCGAACAAAAAGTTTGATTCTGTCATTAACGGGCCCTGAAACACAAGAAATATTCGTGAATGGAATATTAAGTGGTTGCCAGTGTACATGGGCAAGCAGACCCTTTTTTGGGAAGAGTTGCACCTATTCTGGACCCTTTCACATGGATAAACCACAAATATGTTACCCACATACATGGATACTCCCACAATGAAATATATATATCTGGCCAACCCATACCCACATGCTGGCATGACCCACATTTATACAAATGAGATATGATGTTTATTTCACCCACTAACTCTTTGTAATGACTTCAGGAGTTTATTTTCTTTAAAATTTTTAGAGTGAATCAGAAGTGTTTCATCATTGCCAAAAGAATAATCATTAAAGTTTAAAATATAATGTGAAATATACATTAATAGGCAAAAAAACTTAAATTTATTGAAATAACATATATATTTTATTCATTTTAAAGTAATTTGTGGGTGATCAGTATTATGTGTAGATCAATTTAGGGAATACCTTGTTTGCAGAATGTTGTTTAAAGTTGGTGACATTACAAATAAAATTATGTGAATCGTAGTTCTGATTCAAGCTTTTTATTTTGCTTATTAACGATTTTACTGCCAAGTGTAAAGTTTATTTATTGGTACATTGAATAATTAAAAAAACAAATAAAACAGCACTCAGTAATTTGGTGTAATGAAATATATAAGTCTACCTGAAATTAACATAGGGAAGTTGCTGTAATGTTACAAGTAGGTTAATAATAGTTTCACAAATGTTACCTAAAATATGGTCTGATAGGACAGTCACATGTATACACAAAGCATGTCATGTCATGGTTCAAAGGTTTATTATTATTATGCTCACCCAGAATATGCAAACGCTACTTGAGTACACAAAGTCCAAAAATCAAATACACGTCAAGCGTTTCTCCATACCGATAGAGCGGCCGCAGTGGTCCAACTAACCCACAGTAATACAACGATTATCTATCCTTTAAACACACATTCCTACATCACTTAAAGTGGTTACCTCGAAATCCAGAATCGGGGTTTGGGTTTGTAGTAGGTAATCTTCTGAAGGTGAACAACGTTTTAACGTGGAGTTTAAACTGGCGAGTGCCCTGTGGTATAATGAAGTGGTTACACAGTAAATATAAAATCTAAACAGGGAATACCTAGAAATTATAATAAAAAAGGTAGTTAATATTAATTTTATAGTTTCAATTCTATTAAAAAAGTATATAAAAAATGTTATGTACCGTTATTAGAAAAGTATATACATAGTGTTATGTAACTACCAAAAAGAAATTTTGGAAAAACTGAAAATTTTCTTTATTGAACACTTCTGTTGATCAATTATGCATTTTATTCCAGTAATATTCTATTGGAATATCATCGTTTGATTCTACTACGTAAATAGCGTTTGCATATTGTATTTTAAAAGTATTTTGATAAAAAATTACTTTGCTAAATCTACTGGCTTTTCAGTTCGGCCATTTTTTTCTGGAGAGTGAAATTCACGCTCTTGCTTCGTGAAGTTTGCGATAGAGGATACCACGTTGGCAAGCGTGCTTAAGTTTCCCTGTAAAGTTAAGTGTATTACTATAGCTGGGAATAAACTAGGAAAAGAAACAATGGTTAAAAGAACCAAAGTTCAACAGTGGAAATATTGCGTTACAAACTGTATACATGGTACTGCAGACTACAATGCAAAATGCTTTTTTGACAGTGATGTCATAGTTTCGGTTGACTGTCATGTAATTCCTTTGTCATTAACAAAGAAAAAATTCAAAATTTAATGTACAAACCTGATTGTGTTTTTCTGGTGACTCTTTTCCAGAGATGGAACTAGAAGAAATGAAATAGTAATATAACCAAATTGTGTAAATACACAATTACACATTTTTTAGGCAAACTAAAATAAATACTAAGCCACATCATTGGTTCAAATGTGACCCACTATCCAATGTGTTATTTTTGTTCTCCTGAATATGTGCAAATATGTGAAAGTAATCTATTACTATAATGAAAAAATTCCACTCCTACCTTTCTCCATCAATTCCCCTGTTTAGAATCCCTTTATTAAATGCCTTGATAAAGTGTTCCGATGAATTCCCCAGCAGCCTGTGATGAGCGTCATCGTGTTTGTGCATGGGTGACCTTTCGCATTGCACCGCTGTAACGCATATCCATTTAATTTATCTTTTATATGTATTTTAGATGTTAATTAACCACAGACAGCTACATTTGATCCAACAAGTTATTTGAGCCACAAAATTACCTAGTCCAGCCATCGGCAAAAAAATACAAATAATTGATTCTTGATTTGATTGAAAAGCGAAATAAATTGAATTTAAGAAAGTCCCAATTTGAGTACTGAGTACTACTTTGGCTTTTTCTTATCTCACAACTCCATAATGCAATATGCATAACATATGCTTTAAAATAACACATTGGTAAATTTACAATGCAGACATCGGTAATCAATCATGCGGACGCCAATGCACATATAATTAGAAATACGATAAAATCTCACAGTCAGACTTCATTCCCATGATGATACATTTCTGGAATCTGCAATACTGGCATCGGTTCCGGTGTGTTTTGTTCACCGAGCAATCGCGATTTCCTCTGCAGGTGTACGTCAGTTTCTTTCGGATACTTCGTTTAAAGAATCCTTTGCAACCTTCACAGCTCTTTGCACCGTAGTGCCGCCCTGTGTAAAGCTGGTATATTAAAACTCTGGTATAAAACTACCATGCTCCCAGAAACACATGTTTTTGATAAAATAACCATTTACAAAATGCAATGTCTTGTTTAAACTATACTCAGAATACTAGGGAAAATTTACCGCTATACGTGAAGGAATTTTAAATAATGAATCAGCCGCAATGTGGGAGCCAAAGTGACAAGAAATAATGAGCAATAGTAACATAGCTTTAAACATAAGTGCATGCTTTAAACAGTTACGTATTGCTTGCTTTTATCTGACTGATCGTTATGAAAGTTTTTTGACTTTATTTAGTTGGGTAACTTACAATAATAATTTATCTGTTGGAATTGCACAGGTCAATTAGGTAGAATTATCTTTAAAAAAATACTAATTTGCCATTTTTGAATTTAGACCAAACATAAACTGAAAATTACCTGATGCTCGATCACCACACACAACACATAAATCGTGTCCGAGGTAAACTTCCTCCTCATTTTGCTTCATCGGGTAGGTGGCGATAGAGAGGGGTTGATTAGGGGAACTCCCACCAAGGCTGTTGCTTCGTCCACTGACAAGAAACGGGGAACTTGCAACCGATGCGATCTACAGCAGAGTTACAAGAATTACTTTATATTAGATTTAATATTCCAGATAAATTCATGATTGACAAAAGAGTAACTTTGTTCTCAAATGACCCATATAGACAATGACAATAGTTTTTTTTATTCAGGATTATACTGTTTACTTACATGCCATTATTAATCCATCGAGTTTGGGTATAATTGGTAAACAAAATTAATCATTATATACAACATACTACCTTCATATATTCTTTGGCCAGGTTTCACTTTTTGGCATTTAAAACACATGACATCAGTGAAGTCTCAGTGATGGTTAATACATAATTGATTGACCCCAAAATATTTTATATCTTACTTGTATTAGTCCTTTATTTTGCAGTTCAATTAACCTTTCTGGGGTCAGTTGATCCAAGGTGAGAACTTGAGTGTGGTTACCAATCAGAGGGTTACCACTAAGTGCAGATATACATGGTTGTGGGTTAGGAGAGGAAACAATCATATCAGACACAGAATGTTCAGAATGGTGCGAAGTGGCAATGGAGAGTGCTGTGAAAGGCGTAACAATATATTTTTATCTAAAACAACTAGTTAATTAAAACAACCATCTATCGTACAAGTATAATATTGTCCTTATTATGATTTTTACTCTGATATGTTTACTGGTTATTAGGACTTGTTAAAAAGATGGTATACATGAATAACATTTATTGGGCCAAAAAATTTAAACCGTCCTACATTTTCCAATTATGACACTGGTTACATATTTTAAAACGGATTTCATTTCTGACACGATTGTATGACGTTCTTGCACAGTAACCTAAACCCTGACCTTGCACCTTACCATAACCTTAGCCCCAGCCATACTGCTAATCTTAACCCTGGCGCTTAAACCGTACTCTTACCTAAAGCATAATCCTAACTAAAACTTTAATCCTTTGTATCAAAACTTTTTTTTAAAACACACTCTTTGACTATCAGCACTTTAAAAATCTTACACATACAGGCTCCTTGAACTTAAAAAATTGTATGTGTAAATAAGACAATTAAAACTTCTCCACCATTTACTAAAACCATAAACAAGCATTTAACTTAAAAAACAGGGAGTGACAAGATATTTCTATGTTCTTGTAATTGCCTATCTGAAAAGGGGACAAAGAAATATTAAGACTGTTCTGTACCAAAACCTGACCCAAACACAAAGGACGACCCTGCAGTTAATTTATATACGCTTTGCCGCAACTGGTTGCGTGTGAGTGTCTTCTTTCCTGGTGTTCAGGAGTAATGGGTTTCAAGGGGATATTGGGGTCATGAGGTTAAATGTTAAGAAAAGAGGGTACGGTCAGGGGTGATTCGTTACGGATTTAAAGTGAAAAGGTTAATACTACAACAAAACCCTGTGGTGAAATGATTCATCTTTGTTAAAGATTACGAAGCGTCTGAGATTCCAAAATCATGAATGATGCATTTTCCGTTACCTCAAATGGTTATAAAAACTCAATTAGGCCTCTGGTGATGCATAATATTTATTTATTCAAACCTCGAACTGACGCGAAGTGATAATACCATTCAATCTAAATAATCCAATTCCATAAAGTGTATCACAACAAAAAATAGTATAACTAATAATATATATATATATATCAATTTTAGTAAAATATTTACATGGATTATCAGCGAGTCCAACAGTATCAAGGCTCTGTCCTTCATTGCCACTTTCGTCAGATTCAGTTCGAACCAAATACATTTTTTCTTGACCTTCTATATCTGACTGGGAAAATGTAGTTGGACTATTATAAAAAATATAACTGATATATTTAACAAAATCTTAACCTCGTTACAATATGCTGTATCGGTAGACTTTTTAATCACACAGGTAACAGCAACAAAAAACAATCTTTTTAAAAATTATAATATATACAATAAGCAACATCAAAGGTAAATTTAAAAGTATCAATAACAGGCTTACATTAGATGATCTGAAGGTGGTCTCATTAATTCTCTTTCGACCTAAAGAGTCATCATTAACAGAGGCACACTTTACTAACATATCACTGCTACTGTATTCCTGAAATTAAGAAAAAATATTATGGAGCAACAAACAACCCTTTCAAAATTGAACAGCTGATTAAATATTCTTTTTGGATTTCCCCACCTGTCAAAATATAAATGATAGATACTCGAACATACAATTTACATGCTTATACACACATTTTATACTCTTACTTTTGTTGAAGTATTAATTGTGAATGTGCTTTATAATTTTTTACACGAAACGAAAGATAGTAAAGCTTATTAAATAAATGCAAAGTTCTATTTGTTCAATTCCATGATCAGGAACATATTCAAAACTTTGTATATATCTATACCTGCTGTCTGGCTAAGTTTTCAGAAGAAGCAACAACATGTAAGTCTGATTCTAGCATGCCAGACATTCTGAAACAAAAAATCCAATTATAATAATAAACAGTAACAAACTTAATGCAGACAGTTATGTATTCAAAAACTACCATTAGGCAGTTTAGAACTGGGCATATGATTTTGACATACACTTACGAGATATCCCCCTTTGAATAATATATTTTTCAATCCTGATATCCTATAAATTGTGCAAAGTGCTTTAGTAGTCTTAGCAAATTAAAACATTACGAATAAATTAGATATACAATCCCTCACTTATATGCAAATTTAAGTGAAGTACCGAAATATACAATAATGCATACACAGTTTAGAAACACACGTCATTCTAAGTCGAATTATTATAATTTGTAATTTTCTATGTAAATTTACATTAAGTTTGTAAGCTGTAAGCATGTTTACAAAATATACAAAAATAATACTTACTGCACTGAGGACAGCAATAGATGGGCTTGCACTTTTGACCTTCTATGAAAATTCCATTTGTAATGTGCTTTTTCCAAGTGAAATATATCCAGATAACTTGTATAGCTTTTCAGAAACAGTAGTTCTAATTAGCTTAACTGTAATTACTTGCCTTGGAAAAGAGCATGTTAGTTGCATTATACTACAGGAGTCTTTTGACCGTGAATGCACACGCTGCGCACGCGCACACACACACAATCCGTATTACCGTTTATGTGACCTCACCTACAGAGGGAGAC
>CH003320.1:31327-125799 GCA_000149265.1 Ciona savignyi | reverse complement strand
CGATGCAAGGGATAAACAAATGTATCTATTTTAACCAAACACACTATTAGTTTTAAGAAACCCTGGTTAAAAACCAATACTTTCGATGGAAATCTAAATAATACATAAGAAAATAATCATTAGTAATAACACATTCAGCCAAGTCTACACGCGCAACTTAAAATTTAATTGACGACAAAATTAAGCTATTGTATAGTATCTAGGCTTATATACCTTTTGTTTTAGTTGAATTACTTCGCAGCGATGATGATAGAGTGGGCAAGTAAAAGACCAAGCAAATGAAGCGAATTAAAACTAACACGAGACCGAAAAATGGAAAGTTAACGAATGAAATATGAAAATACTTAACTGTCCCAGACAGCGATAACTTTCTGGGAATTTTATTCTCGTAAAACCGTTATAGTATTTCTATGTGCCATGCTCTAAATATTTCCGAAAAGTTCCGAACCACTTCGGTTTTGTGATCGATCAGCTGTTGACTTCGGTATGGCATTACTCTTCTGATCAGAGAAATGTCATCTGTTGCTGTTGGACCTCAGAAGATGTGTTGCAACTTGTAAAATGGATAATAGTAAAAGATATAACAACATTTAAAAGGTTTTATGGAATATGCAGCGGCAATATAAGATGGGTATATAACAGGATACAACGAGCACACTGGGATTTTTCGATTTTAAGAATCATTTCAGTTTTTTATACGTGTTGTATTTAAGTGTTGCTTAGAAATGACACATTAGATTGTTTTTGCAAGGTTCGTGTGCGTATCTTAAGGACAAAATACCTAGATTGCCGTTGGATTATTTTCTACAATTTTTGATTGACTGTCCAGGTACAAACAGTTATGGACAATGAGATAGAAACAGTAGTCACGAATTCTTTTTCCCCAGTATAGATAGTACAGCAGCTACACACCCATGATTCGTTTAGTTTCTTATTGTAAACATGACATTAAAACCACTGAACATTTTAAGTTTCTTTTAATAGTTATTACAGAACCGTGCTGAAATTGTTCAACTTTATATTAAACTTGCGTGGTATGTAATTCAATATATTGGTGAAATGCTCACTTAGGGTGCAAATGAGTTAATTGTGCACACAAGATCTATTAAGATAAAAAGACTATGTTTAACTTTTCTTTTTACACTCTTACTGACCTCATTTTAGTCAACTACTTATTACCAGTAATTTTGAATGGTAATCTTTTTGGGGAAATCCTTTAAAAGTTAGTAATTGAAAAGCTAAATAAACTAAAAGAGCAATATTTATATGCTCATAAACATAAACTGTTGTAGTAATATGGGGTCCACAGGGTTTGGTGACATTTAGTTGTTTACTACCACCTTTGCTATGTACATATATTGATTAACTTATTTTTTTTTAGATATATTTCTTTGGGCGTCAAAAACTTTTTACTTCAAGTCTCATCTGAATACATATATATGTTACATTTCAAGTTTTTACAATAATTATGCAGCATACCTGAGTAAATCAATGTGAAAACCTTCAAATTTACTATACACATCAATATGTTTTAGACTTAGGATGGTTTAGTACTGCCATTAACAGATTAGTATTAAAGGAAACTGAACCTAAATGCTACAAGCAATAATTATGTCTCAACTGCAAGTCCCTGAAGATTGGCCTGAAAGTGCACGTTTGTACAAGCCTGTCGAAGAGAGTCAAATTTTGCTGAGTGAAAATGCTGATTCTCTTACAGTGCAAGCTTATCTGCACATGAGTGGCTTAAAAGTGTCAGTTGTCCAGCAACACAACGCAGAGTTTATGTCACCTTCTGGAGGTCTTCCTGTGTTGTTTTGCGGAAACATTGTTCTATCAGAACCGAGCCCCATAATTGACTTCCTGCATCAAAAGGAATACAGTCTCAATAAACACCTGAATGATGTGGAAACAATTGAGCAAAAAGCATACATCGAGCTCATCAAAAGTGTTTTCGTTCCTGCAGAATTGTTCATATCTTGGGCGCTCGATGATAATATAAAAAAGGTCACATTTAAGAGGTATGGGAGCCCATACACATGGCCGCTCAATCGAATATTATGTTGGAGGAAGCAGCATAGGGTGTTAAATCGCCTCAATGCGATTGGTTGGGGTAATAAGCAACGCTCAATATCAAATGTGGTTGAAGAGGTCACTCGATGCTGTCAAGCGCTCTCTCAGAAGCTTGGTGAAAATCGCTACTATTTTGGGGGCAAGCCATCTGAACTAGATGCGCATGTGTTCGGACACCTTTATACGCTATTAACCACTACTTTGCCCGACAACAGGTTTGCAGAAAGTATAAGGAAGTTCGAAAACTTAGTTCTCTTCTGTCAAAACATTGATGAGCAATATTTTCATGATAATTCTGTGCAGTAAATTAAATTTTACTTTTCACTTTAATACCAGGAATGTGTAAATACATCCTTTGGTCAAATAATGCTTATAAGTGTAATACATTTTTGAATTCATCATCTGAAATATGATTCTAAAATATGATGTCAATTGTATCGCAACAACTGCCTCAAAAAGTGTGTAGGTTTGAAATGAGTAATTCATTGTATAGGAGATACACGTAGCAAAAACTATTATGGTGCAGACTAACTTTAAATGCCAATTTGATTAGATCAGTATTGATGTGATTTTAATTTAAATGCAAATTGAAGAATGTCAACGTCGAGTGCGATGGATTTAAAGGTGCAAGAATATGGGACGTTAAAGGTAAATTTTAAAACACTTATTATATGTAATATATAGTCATTGAAATTAATATTACTAAAGTCATTACACATTAATAAAAATGTATTTCACAGTTTTTTTGGCCATTTATTTTTTAACTTTTAAATGGTGTAATGGCAATATCATATACCAGTAAGTAAAAATTGTACTGAGGTAATTGGATTGCAATTGTAAGTGCAATTTGCACGAAATACAGCATCAGATGCATTGTCGAAATTCCTGCGAAACGAATTAATACTGTTTTATTAGCTTTAGTTATTTTTTTGTTTTAATAAAGCCATTGTTTTTTGTTTAATGCATCTTAAATAAATACCCTTAACGGTTCATTTAAGTAAATAAATAAATAAAACATTCAGGTTCCTTATGAAATTTTAAACAAGAGGTTCCGGTCTGCGCAAAAAACAATCGATCGAGAATTGCACGGCTTCTCAGGGAGTTTAAATGAGATCGAGAAGAGCGTTGAATCAGGAGCATCGAATGAAAACGTGATGAAGATGTTGGATGGTGTTCTTGAGAAGTTGCAATCAATGAAGAGGAAGGTGGGCTGGACAGAATGGACTTTTTCGTGAAACCTTTTATAACCATGATTAATTTTGCACTACCTATCAGATCTATGTGGCATAGGCCTATTGCAAGTGTAATATTGTGGTAGTTGTGTCTTTCCTTACACGATGCAGCTTGCAATAAAAACACAACATACAATCTGTGATTTAAAAACAAAAGGGTTATCATATATTTGCTGTTTTTTATTGTAATTTTTATTTACCTTAATCCATCTTATTTTATTATGCAAGGCTGTTGATGCGATAGAATTAGAAGAAGCCAGTGCAAAGCTATGTAAAAGGAGAGTGGAGCATTTAAAGGTAAAATCTGATTTAATGTAGTCCACCAATGATGAATGATATCTGTATTTAACTGTCATCACACAGAAATCGGTAAATGACGAGGTATCTCATGTATACCTATGGGACATTATCGGATATCCATTAGGGATGTGCAATTCATGTAAAGGTTAACTGATAACCTATTTGTTGTCAACCACTAAGTGAAATAGTTAAGAGATTTGTATTACAATCAGTTAGGGATGCTGTGAATAGCTTTTGCAGACTTTATGATTATATATTACTTTCTGTCACTTTTAATATAAAGCCATATCCAATAAGAGAGATATCAGAAGATGTGGTATCAGTGAACCATAGTTTTGATCTAAAAGTTTAAACATTTTTTGTGATGCTTTTATTGTCATGAAATAAAGATACACAGTATGCACAGCTCTTTTATCCATCCATGTAAGGCTGCTTAATTGGCATTTCTATCTATAAAATAATTTTGTGTTGTTATCACAGGATCACGCCAGTCCCATCCCTTCTGTTGTCACTCAGTGGAAGAAAACTCGATTTGACCGAATGGTTGTCGACCATCTACTTAGATGTGGGTTTTACGACAGTGCACTTAAACTTGCCAGTGAATCAAATATTCAGGTGACAATTTAGTTTGTGCTTATTTATGTAAAGCTTTACAATCTTTTTACAGATCAGGTGTTTTTGCCCTTGGTTTATCTTGTATATATTTTAATTTTATTAAAATACCTCAAATACTTTGATTTTGAAAAGACTTTTGGTCCAATATATAATTTCGATTAGTCAATCCAAATTGGTGATCACTGCTGAATCAGCACAATGTTTTTCTCCTGGTGTGGATAAAGTCTACACTGTATAAAAACAATTGTATTATATTTTTTGTTGGACTGCAGTATATGGGAGGTGCATACTACAGTCCAACTTTCTGACTCCCAGGTTAAATTAAGCGGTTCACATGGCAGGACCTGGTGAACACTGATGTTTTTATAACGGCTTGGGAGGTCGAGCAATCACTGGAGCGGAAAGAATACGAAACATGTTTGGCGTGGTGTCACGATAATCGCTCCCGACTACGGAAGTTAAAAAGTCCACTGGAATTCAGCGTCCATCTTCAGCAATTCATTGAACTTGTCAGGAAAAACCAAAGACTGGAAGCAGTACAGTGAGTGGATTAATTTGTTGTCGGAGCCTAATTACTGTTTACTAGGTTATCTTACTAAATTGGGTTTATATCGATATTAAATAACGTCAGCCTTATATAAATGATTTGTGTACATATTTTTGACAGTTTCCTGTCCTTACACCGACAGACTTAATTAAAATTTTGTTTATCTGTTAAATCCGTCTATGACGTGGAAGTCATTATTGTATCTTAAATGAAGGGACAGATTCTTATATTTATGATTTTTTTTTATATTTTGTGTAATAATGCACATTTGCAGGCATGCACGAAAATATTTAAACACTGCGGAAGGAGTACAACTGGAGGAAGTCAAACAGGTTGGTTTTCGTTGATATTTTTGTGTTGGTCATACAAAACTAATGTCAAATGACATACGCACTGCAACTTATGTGGTAATTTGAGTGTTGACTCATAAAATTCTGACTAATTCGAGCAAATGTCATTTTCCACCCCCACAAGTTTCGAATCTTGTAAAGGTTTAAAATACAAAAAGCTTAAATTCTGTAGAATACATTATTGGTGTATTTATATATATATATGTATTAATTTGTTGTCCTTGGAACTATTAGTTTAACTTTATTTACATAATAAAAGTAACTGAAGATATTAATAAAGCACCAAATTTATGAAAATTTAAATTTGGTGCTTTATATTAATTCTTAAATTTGGTGCTATATATTATGAAAACGCTCCAAATTATGAACCACAAACTTTGTGTTCAACCAGGCAATGGGATTGCTTGCGTTTCACCACGACACACCTGTCTCTCCGTACAAAGATCTTTTTTCTGTCACGCGATGGCAGCAGATAAAGGAGCAGTTTCGTTATGAGAATTACCGTCTGCACCAGCTGGGTGATCTATCTGTGTTCAAAGTCACGCTTCAGGCTGGACTTGCAAGCCTTAAAACACAGTATCCTTTTCAAGAATTATATCTTTTGTTGTTATAAGTGACATAAAATCTTTTGCAAAAAACATATGTATCAAGTTTGTAACAGTTTTTAACCCGACTGTGGATATATGATTCCTCTGCTATTCCCTGTATTGGTAGTCTGTCTTATCTTCTTTCATGTTTAAACAACATATGTAGTTATTATAATTCAATACTAGGTGAAACAATCTACTCTAAGAATCCATGAATTTACATATAATGCAACCATAAAGATTATGTTTTTATCCTTAACCATGGTATTAAGTCAGTGTTACGATGACAGCACTAAATCAACCGACTGTCCAGTTTGTTCACCTTTGTTCAACCAACTTGCCAAACCTCTCCCATTCGCTCATTGCGCACAATCACGCCTCATTTGTTCAATCACGGGAAAGCTAATGAACGAACACAATCACCCCATGATGCTTCCCAATGGGAGGGTATACGGCGAAAAGGTAAAATTTTGTAATTTTCTAACAGCTTTTTATTTTATTTTGCCCATCTCTGTGATTCAGCAGTAAGTAACTAAACTTGTCTAAAGTGCAATGTTGTTTTTCTTTGCATTGCACTTAATCACAATCTGGTGAATTCCAAGTTTAAAATTAAGAAAATAATAAATATAAAAAAGCAACTAAAATATTTATCAAGCTGTGTTTGGCGCCATGGATTTGTAAAAATTACCATTATGTTGTAACATTATGACTGATGTTTCATTTCCCCTCCTTTTTCATATGTTTGGACAGTGTCCTATTTAAGCACTGTAGGTGCCTGCCTACATGCTGTGTGACTAAACAGATATGTGTATTCAGTGTTGTAACACTACAAATTAGGTAACCCATTTAAAGAATTGTTTCTTTGCGAAACAGTGACTATTATCTATAACATATTTTGGTGATTCACAATCATGGCTCCAATTCCAGTTATTTAACCCAGGTTTGTCTTGCCACTATTGGACTGTCAGTTATATCACAAAAAATAATTTTTTTCTACAAAGTTATTCTATTTTGGAGTTTTCCTTAATATTCATTGTTTATTATCTCACTTGACAGGGTTTGGCGCAAATTTCTCTCAACGGTCGAGTGACGTGTCCGAAAACGAATCAAGAATTTAATTTATCAGACGCTGAAAAGATATACGTCATGTAACAAACAACATGCTGCCTTTGCCACTGCTTCCAGACATTTTGTTGCTCTTTTAATGTGGGGGGATACAGAAAAATCGTGTTTTATGGCCAATAGATCATTTTGTTGTGCACAAGAATAAAAAAAGTATATTCAACGCTCTTAATTAAACTTTTTAATAATATGTGATTAAAATGAATAATCCGTTCTTAATTATTGAAAAACATTTTTAGCAACAGCCAATGCAATGTTGAAAAGTTAGTCATTTATCTTATATTGCAAATATATATATCACCTCGAACAAAGCATCGGTTTCTATAGTAAAACAATAAAAATGGATAGTTATATTATTGTTGCAGTAAATGCATAAATTACATCAAACCTTTGGGTTGACTATTGCAACATTTTTGAGAGAGTAGTAAAAGGGTAGAATGTGCGAGTAATATCCAGGCAAATATACATAATCCTTAATTCAGGTGAAATATATATCATAATGAAAGATGAATGACTAGTTTATTAACACTAATTTTGTAATGTTCTCCATATTAACCCATAGTGTCCATTAATTTCGCATTATTCAAGGGCTGAAATTCTATCGGTGATAAATCTTGCAAAAACCTATGTTCAACCATTTTTTTGTTTTTTTATCAATTTTCTACTTGTTGCGTGTTAACCAATTGACATAATTGTAACATACGATTCTAAGTCAGAACTGAAATTGACCTGTTAATGTGGTGAAAGATTGCAAAAGCCATTGTTGTGTACTTATTGGATCAGTTGACTTATTACTTTGTCGAAATACACGGGTGCTGGAACCAGTCATTTCATGTAATAGCCATGGTAATATTATAATACGAAATTAGATATTTTGTATAGGATAAAACATGGTAAATGATTATGCAAGAAATGGCTGGTATCCTTATCTGATTATTAAGTATTTATTTATCTATAGTAAATAACTTTTAGTAGAAAAAAAAACGGTCACATAATATTGCCAATTAGAAAACTTGAAATTTTCTTATTATTCAAAATATGTGTTTTTGGTTTGCCACTGTAAGCTTTATACGTAGTGCTTGATATAAACTAATGTTAACCAAAAGCCGTATGTTATGTAAAATTTATCTACCTTACACTATAAAATCATAACTGAAAACCGCTCACCTGAAAAACACATAGCGTGAATAAAACGATTTGGTTACTTATATATAGAAAAATATGTTTGTAATGTAGGTTTTGTTTTTTGTGAATTCAGTTGAAAATTTATTGGAGAAATAGATTTGAAAATAATAATGCTAGCCAGTGGCAAAGTACTAGCCATATATTTGGCTTTTAAATAAAGTATACTTGCTTCAGTAGTTTTATTAAATATAGGATACTTGGGTGACTAAACGGTTTCGTTGTTACTTCTTCAGTGTTGTTTTATTACCTGGCGAACACACGAGTCCTATATTTAATAAAACTACTGATGTGGTGAATCTACCATCCTTCAATAATCTGGATGACACCAACCCTCAAATTAGCAGTAGCGTAAATGCCGATATCATTAAGTGAGTTCACTTGGAATTTTGAGATTCAATTTGAAGCACAACTGACGATTTCGTAGGTTTTTATTAACATTACTCTTACGGTACATGTAAAGTCAGCCTTCGTCTGAAGATACAAATATTCAATTACCAACATGTGTTGACAGCCAGTCATAGTTATTTATAACATTTTCATTGCTTTATTTAACAAGTATATGTTGTAGAACAAATTATATTGGCGAGAAAAAAATTACAATGGACTATTCTTCAAACTTTCGAATTAAGAATGAAATCTGGATAAGAAAGAACCAAAACCATCATTGTTCGAGATGTTACCATACCAACACACTTCTTTAAAATGGGGAAAACTCGACGTTTTGAGTTCGCTGAATAAAATCGCCGGACCTTGTCATGATCACTTAATGCCTCGTCTGGTGGGTTCGGTGGCAGTGGGTGGGGGCGGTGGACCACGACGATGAAGGTCGTCAATGTAATTGCGCAATAACTCCTCACGCTCACGGTGAATGGAATCGAGATTGAGATATCGTTTGTCCTCCTCAAGAAGTCCAACAATCTCCTTCATCGCTTGCGAGTTCGACTTGATATTATCCTTCGTCCTAGGTATGGTTGGTATTATCAAAAAGCAAATAATCCAGTCACTTGTGAACTGGTGTATAGGGTTAACTGGAGAACAGAAGAGGGGACAAAGATAAACCACCCATAACTAGCCCATTCCCAAACTTCTCTTTCAGTTTCCTAAAAAAACTGCAGCTTTTACAATATAACCTTAATCCTTTATGTTTCATACATGGCCCATGACTTGAAATTCATTATCTGGACATTGCTTAATAAATAAAAATGTTTATCCCTTTAAATATGACTGAGTTTTGTGGTTAATATTCTTTCAGATTTAGGGTACGATACTGCTGTAACATGGGTTACAGAATTATCCATTTGAAGCCACTAAATAGAGAAGGGAAAAAAGTGCCCAGTGACACAACTGTACAAAAAAGTAGTAATACGTATGGTGTACCAATGCATAAAAATCAAAATCGACAGATAAGGCGTAATGATTGGAACAGAGATTAAAGAATTTGCTTTGTGCAAAATATAAACCAATATCTCTTACTTGTGCGTAATGAGCTTGCATTCACGAAGCAAATCTCGAAATTCAGATTTCGCTTCGTTGAGAAGTTCTTTGATGTAATCATCGAATTCTCTCTCACGTTTCTGCGTATTCATATGAAATTACAGTGATACAACTAACGACACCATCTTTTGAATATACAATAAGGGACTGGATTTTTAAGTGTAGTGGGGGAAAATGCATTGGGCTTTACTACATAGGAATTGTCAGATTACATTATGCCCACACTGGTTATAGAATCTATTGCAGTGTGTTGTATATTAGTTAGAAGCTATTACCGTGAGGTACCCAAACACACAACAAACTAGACTCATGTCTAGACATCCAACATTTTAAGCTAAAAGGCCAGATTACAATAACTTTTGTCCTTCTTGTGAAAATTGCCTTGGGAGTGGTGCAAATTATAAACCGAACAACTTACCCTGTCACTGGATGAGAACTTGGTGAATCTGGGATCATGTTTGACGAGCTTGCGTGCTTCTTTCCACCCAGTGGTGATGGTGATCTTGTTCGTTTCCTCCAGCAACGTCTTGAATATGCTTCGCTTCTTCTTGTGCAGATTCTCTATGTGTTTGTTGAAGTACCTGGCGGTTTGTGATGATAAAGATGTTGACTTTGTAAAAATGGCTACAAGACTGGGAACACAAACATGTGGTTGTTTACATTACCCGGCAAATGAATGATGATGTATTTAGATTTTAGACTGAAAAAAAACTGTTGCAGTATAGCGTAAAACTAAAAAATTCTAGGTTATTTGATTCTCGATATCTGTGTGCGCACAAAATCATATTCAATAATCATTCAGTCATGTAATAAAAGATAGTATAGCTGTTCAATCCCAACCAAAGGCCCAAATGGAAAATTTACTTTTCTTTTTCCTCTTTAGACAGCAAAGCAGCTAGCTCCCATCGGCCATCTTTACGGAGAATCCTTCGTGTTTCAGACCACGAGGTGTCAGTGTTGCGTACCTGTCACAGAATGTGTCGGTAAAACTTAAGCAAACTCATTGTAGTTATGGACTAAATTTGGACTATATAAATGTCGGAAAGGTAAAGGAAACTTCTCAAGTATTAATGCATTATACAAAAAAGCTTTGGTTACAGTTTGTAAAAAAAAGTCTGAAGAAGAATCGCTTCTAATCATACATCACGGACAGGATATCTCACCATATCAACGAGCAAAGCTTTAAAATGTTGGATCGCTTCATCAAGTCGATGTTTTTGACGTTCAGAGTCGATTTCCCTCGTTCGTTCAGCTTTCTCCCTCTCCACTTGTTCCGCACGAGCTTTCAAACTCTCCTCCGCCCTCCTCTTTCTCTCACTCTCGTGATCCTCAACTTTCTGCCAACATCATCAGAGGTTCATTGGATTTTAGAGTATACAAATATATTTGTTTCCTATTTATATAAATTTGGACTCTGTGTTAGCTTTATTAAGCCGACAGTGAGCATAGGTAGTGTAGGAGTGGGCTATTCTGTCAACTAAATTCAACCCAAAAACATTTTAAATACCATCATAATTATATGATCTGAAAACTTCATATTCTTATTAGTTGTAATTACAGATAACCATATTCGTTATTCGATTTGTAAGTTGCTAGGTTTATTTAATTAAATAAATTCATGTTGTGTCATGTGTCAAATAATATTCGAAAGCAGAATTACCACCACAATCTTGCATTTTTGAATTTGGAGAAAATATAACAAAAAAATGATTCATTCCGAAAAGTTTAAAAAATAAACAGAAATATTGTGTTGTTGGCTTAACTCACATTGTGTTGCGCAGAATATTCCTCCCACCATTGCTCACGTTGGTAAGATGATTCCACCGCATTAAATCTGGCTTCACCTGACAGTTTCGATTTCACCTTAGACCAGCGGGAATATTTTTCCACCCCTTTTTCTTCCATCAGCGCAAAATAATCCTTTTTAACCTGAAAATGTGTAGCGAAAAATTCAGTAACGTTAATTTAGTTCTTTTTCACCGTTTTTAGTTCTATTTCTACTTTTTTAATAAATATTAAACAAAAAAGTTTCAAAAACTTACCACAACTTAATTTTTACAATAAAAACAATATTTTTTTCATTTATTCTTAAACAGTTGCTTCATCACACAAAAACCTCACGAAAATCTTTTCATATTGTTCTCTATACCCCCGGTAGTGATAACAAAAGTTTATTTTTTCTACCTCAAATTATTCGGATCTATATCGTTGCACCTGCTTGGTTCCACGGACAACGGTTATACATGATAGTCCTCGGTGGGCTAAAAACTTGGTCAAGAAAACAATGAATATTACAATCAATTTCTTTAGGTTAGGTATAAAGTATAACTACATTAGAAACTGTTTTACGCTAACAGACGAGGTAATATGCTTTACGCTTGGTAAGAAGAGTGTTTTAAACTACTTTCTTCACATTACACTGACACACTAATATGTTACAGTTCTTAGCTTACATGACACACCGAACATTTAACAACTTCACCAATAATTAGCATACACAGAAGTGCTACAGACCAGGCTACTAATAATGCCATCACTCAATAAATTTTAGGTATTTATGCACCCCACAAACACCTATCTAACCCACAGGAACAAACAAGTCATACTTTCTCAACTTTGTTCCGCAATTCTTGTTCTTTCTGTTTCTTTGATCCCTTAATGTGATCGTTGAAGAGCAACTCGCGATCCCGCATCTTGTCGATCCCGCGGAAACGAGAATCTTTTGAATTCTTCCCAGCAAACTCACTGAAGCTCATCCTGGAAACATCGACAAACAATCAGTTCATAGAGAATTCATATTTTCTTAACAAATATAAATTTGGAAACAATTATTATTACTGCCTTCTTGTTTGTGGCACAACCACAACAATACATATTTTGGACGATTAATTCCACACTTTCATACAGTAAATTCCATACAAGGCAACAGATACATTAAACTACAGTCACAAAATTAAGGATTGTGTAGAAGTTGGTGGTAACAACACTGTTTCTCGATTCTTAAACAACATGAAAATTAGCAAACACAATTTATAACCAACCTTGAGATATCACTAAAAAATGTTATTCTTTAAGAATAAAAAGCAATAGTATAAATAACACAGTGAAGTTAGCAATTAAAAACCTCATGAAAACACAGCTTACTTTCCAGTTGGGTTGACTTCTTCCACAAGTTCCTTGAAATTCTCTCTCGCTTTCAGTAACATTGCCTTTTTCTCTTTTCTCTCTTCTTCTGCGCGGTTCTTTACGTATTCGTCAAACACCTAAAAATCATTTATTTAGGATTGGATATTCATGTTTATCCTGTGAATGGGAAAACGCAGGTAGCGTTAACACATGGGCAATCTTCAGATTACCTTGCGTCCACTGTATGGTTACTAAAGCTTTTGCAGTGTATTGTGTAAGATTAAAACGTTCCATCAATTTGGTAGAACCACCATTTCTTTGGATTCAAGCATTATACATAAAGTGCCTTGCCCAAGGACACAACCGACTAGCCATCAATCAGTTCGAACATGCAACCTTTTGGCTGAAAGGTGACGCACTAAACTACAAAGCTAATAGGTCGGACAATTAGCTTGGTTTAACTTTACAATGCAGTTTGTATCTTCAATATTAACAAAAAATACACAGCTTTCCAAGCTTGATTAGCTGGAAGATTTACTTTAAGTGGCAAAATAGATGGTTAATAAGGCAATGACAGATGTTTCTAAACTAGTTTAATAAATTTCTAATATAGTCAGAAGAACTTTGTAGCAGTGATTGCCCAATGAAGAATTGAAACAAGGCCATTGGGGTGCAATATAAGCACAACCTGACAACCATTCGTCAGAATAAGGTGCAAACAGTACAGTTATGTTATGTACAATAGTGTAATTACTTTTGCTTTCACTAAAACTATTAAATTCCACTGGGTTCAAGCCATGTTTGTTTAAAACATTGCTCAAAGACAGAAGTAGTGATTGGTTGGTCTCAATCCGCTACTTTCAGACTAACATTCTGATGCACAACTACTAAAGGTGGTAAGTGAAAAGAATCTGCAAAAGCCAGACACCAAAACAAAATAATTCGTTATGTGCCCTTTTAGGCTTTTTCCCACACTCTTTCCATTACATATTTCTTAACTTAGTTAGCAACAGGAGAATAAGCATCCGAATAGTGGGTGACAAAATTTGAATTATTTGAAACGTTTTGGAAAATCCACACAGGGAAGCAATTAATTTGATTGGCTTACATCAGTCAGCAGCGAATTGTCATAAACCCATGCATGCCCCAAAATTTAAAAACAAATTACCAACCAGAAAAGTTGGATAAGATACAGCAACATGGCGTCAATACCGTTTTTCTCTCTTTGGCGTTCAGCAGCGTGTGTCGCGGGTCAAACACTATTTTATGCAGTTCCTTCTCCCATGTGGAAAATGCAGACACCTAGAAATATTAACGACCGGATAAAACCAGTTCATTGGCAAGCAAAAACTATGGATACCAGATAACAACTACAAAGTGCATAATAAAATGATATAAAAAGCTGGACCAGATTTTAATATAAATCCCACCTGAGTGTACTTGTGGAATTATAACATATTTAACCAAATAAACATTTTTCAGCAGAGCAGACTGAAATATTGTTTTTATCTTTTATTAAAAATAAAGCAATTATTTATTACAGTAAATAATAGCAAGACCACATTAATTAAACATGTTTAGAGTAAAAGAAATTAAAAAATTACTACAGGTAAGAGCTGAAAGAATCAGTTTGTATGTTGTTGGCACTAACCTGTCTTTCTTGCAGCATCTCCCGGAACTGTGCAGTCCGAACCTCGAATGGCAACGCAGCTCTTTCTTCTTCAGCCTTCGTCTCTGCCTCCGATAATTTCGTCGATTTCTCCTCTTCCCTGTGGATGAGTTTGCAAGGTTACTCCTGGTTAAGAAACCTTTCCCAATTCACAACTGACTTTTTCTTCTTTTTAGCTTGAGGTTGATCGGAGTTTGCATCTTCGCTGGATTTTGGATCCTCTGCTGTTTCTAGAATGTTGAAATGAGTAATTTCAATGGTATATGGTGTCTCATAACACATCAAGACAGCCCATAAAACAATTTGTAACTAGACACCGTAATAGCTAGTAAATCATTAAAGAATACAAGAACTAACAACTATTTAGGATATAAATAAATCCATATCTAAATATTCAATTATAATTGGCGATTGAACTGCCTTACTTCCCAAACTTCTTTACATTTAAAGTAACATTGTTTGATAACCCGACGTTTCAAATCAATCCACCAACTGCGGAACATCCACTAACCATCCTCCAATTTCCTCTTGTGTGGAGGATCATCTAGAATGCGATCAACAACCGGCCGATCGATCAAATCACTTGGTTTTTCCCACATTGAGAGCTTCGTGGTTGGGTTATAGAAGAAAACCTTGTCGTCACCAGTCCAAACCACACACCTACATTAGAAACGTGTGAGGGATAAAATGCAATCTATGCCTGGACTTCTAAAGTGCACAAGCTATGTCAAACATGCATGTTGCTAAACTAATAAGTTTCCATAATGATAAAGAGGAATTTAGTTATAATTAGTGTGCCATAACTAAGATATAACTACCATGAGATAAAATTTGCATTGAAACACTAATGATGTAGTTTTCACTATAGTAACTTTTTTCGACACAAATAAATGTTAATATAGTAGTAAACATTTTTACATATACTGGTATATTCGTGGTAAACATTGTCATTTGTCATTATGATATTCGTGGTAAACATTGTCATTTGTCAGCAACATGTTTCATTTTTGATGACCAACTCAAAGCATGAAGTTTTTCCATTCAACTATACTATCTTATTAAAAACAGCAAAACTTACCATGGAGTACCAGGAACTGGTTTAGTGGCAACAGGTCTCTGCTGTTGTTTTGCTTTCTGTTCTTCAGTTAATTCTGCTTTTTTTGGCTCTGTAACCGCCAAAGTATCCTGAAGAAAAAAATAGAATAAAGTGCAACCTGTGTTGGTATAGTAGATGCTGTAACAATCACTAAACAAACACTTACTTTTCCAACCGAGAAAGATTGTTTCTCCATCGAGTTTCCTTCTGAAAAAAATATCCAGTTGTATTGTATGAACTTAAACATGTAGTTCATTGTCGATAAAAAACTACAGATTTTCAATATTTACCTTGTGTGTCGAGTTCTGGGGGTCTCTCCCATCTAGTCTCCATGGTCCTCATGTTGTAGTAGTAGATTCGACCGTCAGGAGCTGTGTGCTCTCTCCACTCCACCACACCACCTAGTGGTGACATCCCGGGAGGTCCAGGCATCATAGGATGGGGCATGATGTTTGGGGGAAGTCCCATACGTGGTACCATGCCTGGCATCATCGGCCTCATTGGCATCATAACTGGAACTACTCCTCTTTGTATTGGCATGCCTGGCATTGGTCCTATGGGAATATCTCTTATTCGATTGCAGAAATGATGCCAAATTAATACCAGCAATTTGAATCAATCCAATTTTACTGCAGTAATGTCTCTAACCGCATGGATCAATGGGTTAAGCAGCAAAAATCACCAAACTGGTGTTGCGGTCACTTCCTGTCTTGTTGTTGGGTTAAGTCCATGTTAGCCCAACACAGTGGATTCAAATGGTCGTATTCAAAATTCTACTGTATAATTGAGTCACAAAAAATAATTATGGTGACCAACAGCACAAATTAATTATTTTGACAACCACACCTCTGACAATACTTATGTAAAAAATGTTGTTTATCACGCATAATGGGGATTAAATTTCACATTAATACTGTTAAGTATGCTTATGGTATTAAAAAGAGAAATAAAACCCTGGCCCCTGAAAACACTTCCAACTTTGAAATTACCTGGTCCAGCGACCATCATTTGAATTGGAGCTCCATTGACAATCTCTCCACCTCCGAATGGTGGGTTCTGCATTGGTTCCTTGTTGGCTGCATTTTGATCATTCTCATCTTCAAATTCTATTTACAAATATTAATGCTAAGATTTAAAATATATTTACTTAATCTAAACATAAAATGTTTCAGTTCCAAGTAAAATTGAAAGTAGCCGTATCTGTTGCAATATGATGTGCCATAAAGCATTAAGATAATGACTGTTTTGGTAAGAATAAATGAGCCACCAACTAACCATTGCTTTCTTCATTGTAGATTTTTTCATCCTGTCCAACACCTCCTGTGTCCTCTTCAAGTTGATTGGTGGTTTCGCTTTGAGGTAAAGAATCTTCTTCGATGTTCTTGGAATCTTCATTGTTGTTGTCTTGTAAGTTGTTGAGGCCAGATTGCTGTTGCTCTATGTTACCAGCAAAGGGCGGAAAGGTAGCATTGGCAAGGTTTTGTACCTAAATATTACAAAACGTATCTAAATATACCAGCACCAGCAAGTAATAAAACCAGAAAAACTTTACCAGTACCTCATTTTGTTTTATGATTTGTACGTTTTCATCTGTTGGTTTTTTCCAAACTGACTGCCTTGTCTTCGCATTGTAGAAATATATTTTACCCTGGTCAGAAAGTGTTTCCACCCATAGCTCTTTGTTGTGGTCAATATTCGGGTGAATGGGTGGTGGTGGGCGCATTGCATCATGCATGGGGCCAGATGGACCAATTGGGCCGAGCATGTTGCCGTGAGGTCTCATAAATCCACCTCTCGGCCCCATTGGTGGATGATTCTAAAAATAGAATTTTTTAATAAAAAGCCATTTTAAAATGTTAACTTTGTATATAGCATAACTAGTCTAAAGGATAAATACCAGTGCAGTATAAGGTTAGGGTAGGCTACATAACTAACCCCATGCATGTCTGGTCCTATCATTCCAGGACCCTGGTTCAGTGGTGGATGAAAACCGTTGTCAAATTGACCCTGGAATGGTGGAGGACCCCTCATACCTCTTGAACCTGGTGGCCCATTATCGGGGCCCATAAACCCCCCAGGTGGGGGCCCACGGAAGCCGCCTCTAAACATTGGGCCAGGTCCAACAGGAGGTGGTCCGAAGTTAGATGGTCCTCTCATGTTGTTCATGACTGAATAGCAAAGATCCAATATACCCGCACTACAATATTTAATACAGAGCACTACACATAGCAGTGCACACTTAGATCAGATCTGGAAAAGATTTATTTATAAATAAAAAGTAATGCTATTTACTAATTAGTTAACCAGTTGAACATTACGTTACACTTTATTAGTGGACTCACATACACCTGTATGATTGGTTACCCATTTTTACTTTGTTGAAACTCATGATAATGTCATACGCCCTATGGAAAGTACGTCAATTTTCGCCGAGATCTCGAGTGTGCACACGCCAAATTTTTAAGTGCGCAGTGTGCAAACGTCCAAGAGTGCACACTTCAAGTGTGCACAAAATCTCCTTTTTAATACTATTTTGTAAAAATCTTAAACAAACATATTATTCTATCCTAAATCTATCGTATCCATCAGCTAACATATCTATCTATGTAACAAAAAACGTACTGACAGTAAATTACCCGAGGTCCAGAGGTAGGTTTACAGGTTTGTTGGAAATTATACGATGTTTATACTGCCAGCTCACGAGCATGTGTGAAATTACCCAAGTGTGCAAAGACGCAGAGAAAAAAACTCGAGTGTGCAGCTGCCGTACTTTCCATACTGGGTCATACGCATGATCTATTGGGTGTCGTGTGCACTTTTCTAACAAATTTCCCCCATTAATTTTGCAATCATAAACCAATCTGCATAACATGTTTTCCCAAGCATGTGTGCAGCAACATACCAAAAAAATAAATATAATATATTGTAATGCATGAGGACTATTAATGTAGCTTTTTTGTGACTATGAATTGTATAGGGTTTTACATTCTGTTAAAACTGGTGGCTGATGTCTTTACATTGCTAACATATAATAACAGCTTTGGTTCAGTTTTTTTTCTAGGCAGAACATACAATGGAAAAATTTAAAATAGTTAAAACGCGTCAACTGTATATACTAACTTAACACTTGACAACATTACTAATAATAACACGAGTCCAAGCAGTAAAACTAACGAAATAACCTTTATATATTGTGCAGTTTGATATTCCCCCACTTTTATTTTGTTAAAGTCGCTGTCTTACTGACATTATTCTGCTTTTGTAACAAATCGTATTATGCAATATCAGTGTCAGTGAGCATAGTAAATTTCTATGGTTTTGCCATAGCGGACTCATCAAGCACTTTAACCCGAGTTTCCCCCCGTCCCAAATAGCTCATATTAGCTAATATATGATAACGTATTATCTTGATTGAACTATTACGCTGTTTTTATACAAGGCGTTAATTAAATAACTTATGATTCGTAAATTTCTATGAAATTATAATCATTTAAAGGGTTATAGATATTAAACAAATTGTTCGCTTTGGTGCCCGTAGTTTCGCATCCGTACCTGAGTAGTTTTCCAATCCCCGTATAGCATGTCCGGCCAATTAGTCTGACGGTTAAGTTCGGCGCCTTTCATTCGAAAGGACATTGTCTGAGCTGAGCGGATTAATGGGTTCTACCAAATTGAAGGAACGTGTCTATCATATACAACACACTGTAAAAGCTCCGGTAACCCGACGGTGGACGCGAGGTGCACCAAGAATCTTGCCTATTGCGTCCATCAATACTATATGTGGTGCATGGATGTTTCTAGATTATTAAGCATTTTGCTCACAAAAAAGCGTCAATTTCACGTGACCTTTTTTCATTTTTTTGTAGCCTATTTCAATTTTTATGACGTCAATCTGACAATGTTATTTCGCAGTTTTGCAAGACGAAGACTTACCCTACCACAGGATTAGTTTAGTTTTTTAGTTTATTCATTTTTTGCCCCAGTTTTTAAAAAAGGATGAAATAGCTTACGTACCAATGGGCCTAAATTATACATTTAATTTTAACTGCTACTGTTGAATTGTATTTTTCTATTGAATAAACCCGACAAGATATATTCAAATCGATAACGCAATTGAAACAGTGTCCAAACTTATTATGTTTGTCTGTTACAGCATCTTTGGTGCTAATATTTTTTGATAGTTAGCTCTCGACATTAAACAAATATTTACCCAAATTTTACATGAAATTGTAAATGTATAAAATGAAATAACCAAACCCAAGAAATAAATATAACCCAGTCTACACCGAATAATCCCTTCTTAAAATATAAATTACATCAGTAATTTTAAAAAACTATTGTTACCTACGAAAAATTAAAAAATTAGGAGAAAACCACCAATATTTATTTCCATAAATACCCCAGAATATAAAAAAGAACGACCGTTTTTCGGTATTGTCAATCCGCCTATACTCTTTATTAACAAATTTTTAAGGATGGATTGGATAATTTACTTTATATTATTAAAGTGGTAGAAAAATAAAGCAGCAATATACTTATATATATAATAGTCACGTGTAAGGTGTGTAAATTACCTTTTTTACCCTGGCACAGTGTCGATCCCAATATGGGCTGGTCACTCATTCTTTATATCTGGTCACTCGTTTTTTATATCGAATTTGTATGTGAATCGGTTGCGTTAACCATTCGGCCACACGACCGTTCAATACGTGATGGATAACTGGTCGCTGCCTTTTTCACATTCGATTTGACGCCCGTACGCGAATGGCGTATGATGATAAGAGCTTACTACGTGCATCGCGTACTTCATTAAAATAGCTAGAATGTTTACACCTAAACGAAAAAATGACACATGCGTTTCAACTGCTTTAAATTGTCACCTCCGCTCTATTTAAATCTAACATTAAAATCGAAATGTATGTACAAACACACCGGCGAAGAACTACAAAATATATAACATTAACGATATTTGTAGTATATTTACCGAAAAAAGTAACCTAAAATAAAGACTATATCAATGAATGGGCGCTTGTCTTAATTTTCACTGCCTTATACGCTAGTGTGTAAGGGATTCTTACTAATATGCAAGAACCTGATTGAAAAAAAATTAAAGGTTACACAAAATTGATTTTCGTGTCGCTCTTTTCCTCGTCAGTCAATCACGACATGAAACTCGGTATCTTGAGCGCAGCTTTCTTACAGACGCTACTCTGCGGCGACATGTCTTATTGACGCTGTTGGTATACCGTATTTTACCTTTTTAGATTAGAATAGCTTTGAAAGATTAAAACAGCTAGTTATGCTGCATTTTAAAGAACAAAATGTGAAATAAATCTCTAGTGGATATATTAATTCTATTAAAAACTACAGTGCACGAAATTATTTAAAAATGGCGAATCGAAATATCCGAATCAAATCGTAAAAGATCAATCGATAAACCTAAACAGGCCATTTTAATTCGAATATGGCGAAGTTAGAAGTTTTAAATGATAAAATAGTTCTTAAATAATAATGCTCGAGGCATTTGGACACGACTTAAATAACATCTGATTATAATGTTCACGGTGGGCAGTTATATTTTGATGAAAAATAAACATACACGCCTATCGCTTCAATCCATATTTTTGTTACTTTAGTTTTAGCAGTCGTTCTATAATTAGAGTATTATAACACTGAATGAGAGTTTATTTTAGTGACACGCTCTTCGGTAGAAGCACGTATATTTATTAGACTCAATGGACAGGAAATTTGACTATGTGTATGAATCAGCATCCTAATAAAGCAATGCAAGCTCTCTGCTTTCGAAATTGAATTGTTTAGCAATACCTAGGCAGCGTATGCTTCTGAAGAGCGTTTGGTTGATGACCGTTAATCCAGACTTCCACTGTTTGGGAATAGCTAGTGTTGTTTTTGTGGTAACCAAAAAAGGGGAAATTTCGATAGATAGTGTAGTTCATAGAGAGTTTATAATATTTAATGGAAATTAAGTAGTAATTGACAATGATGATAGAATATATATAATAATCGTCAGGTTTTTAAATAAGATAGGCTCGATTTTCCGGCCTTATAATGAACAGTAATTGACCCTCTTTGTGACGTCATAAGCTACAAGCACAGTGACGACAAACAAAGTTCGCTGAAGCGTTACTCAGCAAGGAAGTTATGGCGGTATGACATCCCCTTGCGAATTGAAGCGTCGTCTTTCATTGCGTAAATTTAGCCTGGCATTAAATCAGTGTCTTCCTTAACGAGTCTACTGGGTGGTGGATGCATGTGTCACATTGGTTTCTTTGTCCAAACAGGACGAGAGGCAACGTCGAAGATGCGAAATTCCGCAGTAGAATTTCAGGATAAATAAATACGGCGATTAATCTTTGGCCACCAGCTTCGTACTTGTTTGCGAGTTCGATTGAGCACTTTTAACACAATTGGTATCAATTTCAGCGATTTTGTGATTTCGTTAAGTAACTACTAGGTGGTCGCAGGAGAAATAGTTCTTGTGTTAGATTACATAGTTCTAGTGTACCAGGTTGTTTTGAAACAAAGTTGGGCTGCGTTATTGGATACGTTGAAAAGTCGTTTATTCACTGTAAATAAAACCTTATTTAATCATGGATTTAAATTACACATGCTCATACATGTTACAATGTACAAAACACTTAAATAAGCGTCAGCCTTCACTCCCGCTGGGAGAAATAAACTAATTACGGAAATCAGCGAACTGTCCGAACAGTAGAAGTCAAACAAAAGACAAAGTCAGCGTGGCGATGCGTAAAGCTTTTGTTTGTACTAGACTGTCCCGTTTTGAATAAGTCACGAAACTAAGCGCAACAAAAAGGCCAAAAGTTTTAAACCAAGAACCAAAATTGGTCTATAAAATGGGAAAATCCGGCATTGTATTACATAAGCATGATAAATAAAACGTGCAAATTGCAAGGCATTAGTTTACTGATATATCATCATTCTGTGTTATTTCCTGAATCATTACCATCGTGAATGTGCGAGTTTCGTTTGCAATTTTAGCTTATGGTTTGTAATTTTAGCCACCAAATTTAACTTTAGCGTTCAATTTAAAAGTCATTCTTGACACCTACACATTAGGGTTAGCAAATATTATAAAACACTGTACAATTGCAAGTTTCGTTTACTTTCCATTGTGTATCAGTGCTGATGTATTTGTATTGACGCATTTATTATAATAATTCGTGGTGGAATATAAATATGTAATTGTTCGTGTAGACGGTATACACGTTTAGCCTGGACTTTATAACTGGTTGCGCATTACTAGCTTACTTAAATATTTTTCAGGGCATAGCCTATGAAATAAAGTATATGGAAGATTTATGATATATAGATTTGACTGCAAGAAAATCCAACAAGGTTTTAGCAGCGATCACGATAGGTAAGTGAAAAGTTAATGATATGCAGAATGTAATTTATGTATATATATAAATAGGTATATGGTAAATTGAAAAAATATTTGCCTTTTTTGTTTGCTTTTTGTCATACTGCTAAATTACTGTAAGTGTTGAGCTTGCTACCCTGCGTATATATTTACCTGTAGGCAACAGTCCTATAGTTCTTCGTTGACATTTTTTTTTATTTTATATAAAATGTGTTGTGACGATTATGCAGCTGTCGACTGTGGTTTATGTTTAATTTCAATTTCAATTTCAATTTCAATTAAAAGCCTATAAGCAATAAGCTGTAGACTACGTGTAGCCAATATATGAACAGTTGTTCTGAATTAAACAAATATCAAGATGATATGAGATACCACGCAACTACAATCTTTATTAAGTAAACACAAATACATATTTAAAACGTTTCCGATCAATATTCGGATACAGGACCATTGCTATGGCATGTCTTAATGATTCTGGAAATACTGTATTTGGTTTTAACATTAATATCCAAATACCGAAAGGACTTTTATGACCGTTCGGCAAAGGGTAAGAGTGTGTGCAGAGGGAACGAGCTAATACTCGTAAGTGCTGTGATTTCGTGATGGTAAAAGACCGAACAAAAGTATCCTTGCGTGATATTGCTTAGGGGCCCTTTATTCGAGTTTAATTTCAACGGTCAGCACTTTCAGTTTATCGCTTCTTGAATTTAGAATTTTTTAGATGTAGAAAATTGGCAGGAAAGACAACCTATGTATATATATATATTTATAATAGTATAAATTACCAAAACTGTTATAAATCACCAGTGTTATAAATTACCAAAACAAAACCAAAAAGTTAACGGGACAGTAAAGCGGGACAGAAAGGCGGTGCAATTATAACGTCATTGCTAAACGCTGTTTTAAAACGTGTAACACGTCCCTTCGTCTGCAGCAGGCAATTTTGTTCGTCGATTTGATTTCAAGTGATGCACTGGGACTGCAGGAGATAATTAGACACACTTATCTGCCTCCCACGTATTTCTTTTGTAGTCCTTTAGGTCAGTTTTCTTTGGGCCACAATATGTGTTTAGTGAGTACACGGGAGCGTAAAATTACTGCTTTCTGGAGGGACGAATACCATTCTTCCGTAAAGCCAGATTTCCCTCGCACAGTTTCAGTTTGTAACAGAATCTTGACAACCTTCTGTGTTACAACAATCAACGCTGTTCTCGCATTTTTGTTGTCTGGGCGTGTTCTCACAGATTTTTTTATCTGGAAGAGATCAGTTTTAGCCACGCGGCGAAGTTGAAAAGACCAATTCAGGCAGGCTATTATGTTTTCTGCACAAAAGTTTCGGATTGCACTGGAAGTAAGGGGTATGATTTTAGGTTGATTTATAAGTATTAGATCACAGTTTTTTTTATATCTGGAAGCGATCTCACAGTTTTAGTCACCAAGCCAAGTTGCAACCGATGTAGGCAGCCTATTATGTGTTTCTGTACAAAAGTTTAAGGTTGTATTGGAAGTTAGGGGGTATCAATCAAGGTTCACTTATAAGTAACACATTAATTAATTGACAAATCCACGTCATTGCCATGCGTAGTACATGGCTCATTTTAATGAATCAGCCAAGCGGCTGTAGGTAAATAGGAAAAGGGCGGCATGTTGCGTAATGCAGCCTAAAATCATAAACCGTTAAAATCTGCTTCGCCAGTTTGTTTATGTATAGTTTACACAGAGTAGGAATATGTATAGCGAGTTTGTAGGGGATTTTCTGTTCGCTTGGTTTGATTTAAGGACAAATGTTTAGGGAACCAGAAAGACTTTAAATAAACAAACCATTGGAGGGCCAACAAATTATTAGCTATGACGTCAAAAAGCTGAAGAATCTTTATGACGTTAGATCCTTTCGCTCCCGAGTGAAAATAAAGAATACATAATGGATTAATTAGTTTTATTTCTTGTATCGTAATATGGGAAAGCAACAATGAAAATTGATATAAATAGAACTAAGTCAATTGTTATTAAGTCATATATACCCTTTATTATTTATGTTTATCGTATGTATCTTGTATATGCAGCATTTCTGTTTCGGTAAACTTCTTTCCAACACTTTAGCGCTTTTGTTCTATCAGGAAGCTCTTATTGTTTAAAAATCTATGGCGTGATCCAGCAGTGTCACTTTTCAGTACTGGGATCAGCCACGACCAGTTTACAGTTTGTCTATTTTTAGAATCTTGATGTTTCAGTTAAAAAAAACTATGACTTGTTTACGTATAGATCGAAAATATATTCATTGGGTAGACGCGCATTAGACATAATAAGGCCATGCGCTGGGCTTATTTATAACGTGACATGCCGAGAGCCAAAAGGTTTTGGTATCGAGACCTGCCAATTACTACTAGGCTGTTTCTGTTATTAAGACATATTTGTTATAATATATTCCAGCTAAATGTTTACTCAACCATAAGGATAAACATAGTCCGTATTTAGTAGCAAAGGTTAGAATAACACCCACCTATGTATCTATGTTATCGTTGTAAGTTTAGTTCATAGATTCAAAGGAAATATGTACTTGTAATAAGTTTTTCCCGTTAGGGTTTGTGATCAATATTATTAAGGGTTACTAAATATTTTGGTTTAGATTTTACGTAGGAGTTAAAGACGTAGGAGTTGTTTTGTAGTTAAAATTTTATAATGGCTCTCTTACGGTAAGTGAACTATTATTCATTTAAGGAATATACATATATAAAACGAGATATGCATAATAGGATGGCTGAGTCATATATAACGTGGGTATACACTAATATCGGCCTAATGGTTCATACTAAGAGTACATCATTACTTTTTGGGGTTATAGCAACATGCTATACGTTTTCCTCTTTTTTATAAATCTGTCAATTAATGCTCAAAACGTACCAAATGTAAAATAAACCTGATTTAAAAACAAATCAACAAAGCAAATCGCCGATAAGTGTCAGTGCATGTTTTTTTGCAGTCGTAACACGACCTTACAATTCATTTTTATAAAAGCAAAATATAACTTTATCAATTTTAATTTTTTTACCTAATAAGAAAACAAATTCACACAGAACTACCGGCACAGAATGTCTCTTCCCACTCGTCATCTGTTGGACGATGAAGAAGGCGCATTAAGCTTGAATGCTTCTGCGCAGCGCATACGCACACCTCGCAAACAACAGTCAAATTCAGCGGGAAAAATCTGGTAATTAGATGGTTACTAAATATAAATACAAATGTGTATGTAAGTGTAAGTGTGGATATTTGTCCACACATTGCGGATTAGCAGTTTCAGCTTTTCTTCCCAGATAGCAAGCCTTCGTTGGTTAACCGTTGGCGGAGAGTTATTTGTCAGAATTGGTTAGTTGTGTATCTGTTTAATGTTGGTACAATGTTACTTAGAGATAAATATTAAAAAACTGTAATATTTGTGAAAAATATTAGCAAAAATATTATTTATTTTTCAAATACAAAGCAAAAACTAAGGCTTCCATTGGCTCAATATTGCAGTTTCCCATATACCGAAAATCCCCAACTTTGCATGCTGGTGTTAAAACATGAAGCTGTTGCTGTCAGTGTTTTGTATTTTACGTAGTAACAAATTATGTATTAACCAACACCCACAAAGTGTTGCATTTTGTTTGTGTAGCTTTCTCATTTTATATGTTGTGCAAGATAACTTATATTTACGAATCAAAGTAATATTTCGTTGGCATACCAATGTAATTGCAGAAATAAAAATTTTACGCTGGTGAAATTGCAACCGCTTTAAACGCAATAATCAGTTTTGTGCTACACCCTTTACCACACGAAAATGTAAGTCAGCTGGTGGTTGTTATGAAGCGTTTGATGTTATGCGAACCATCTCCTGAATTTGTTTTCACTTTGTTTATTTTGTTGTCTTATTGTACTCATCATGACGCTGGCAACAGTCGTAAGACGGCGAGGGGAAGCCAAAAAATGCCTATGCTGTGACTGATGTTAACGCCACCCTTTACGCCAACTATCGAAATACCGGGGCATTTTTGTAAAGTATTTGACCCCAAGTACCGCTTACCGAAACTTGCTATCTGTTATAAGATATATATATTAAAGCATGACGTAAGGTCACGAGCTAAAGAAGTGAATGCTTTTAAATTCTGCCCCGTTATATTCGTGTCTGGCAACCAGTTAACGGACACTACTTCAATCCAGTTGAATTCAACGGCTCGTTTTAAACATTTGTTCGTGTTTTTAACAAAACCAAAAGTATGTATTATATATTCTAACCCAAACGAATATAGCACACCAACACTGGCCAGACGAATACAATCCAACACGGAAATGGCGACGGTGTACAATACCCTGACTCGGAATAATACCAGCGCAGTAAACTATGCAAAAATAAAAAGCTTAGCGACATTCACGAATCTATATCTCAACAACAAAGAACTGGGAATAGCAGAAGAAGAGCTGCGATATTTAAAGTATTTGTTACATATATATACTATTACTTACTAGTTTAACGTTTCGACTGCCTTGATGCCATAAAATATAACAAATTTAATTCAAAGATAAAATTTAGCTGTGATGATTTATAAGCACGAACATATTTTTTGTATTGCATGTGTGATAGATTATCTGCATTTTACCATTCACGAGAATAACAGAAAACCTAAATTTTCTATATGCTAGAGCGGTCGAGAGTGGGGATTTGGACGAAGTGAGAACGATCCTAAACTCGAACGAAGTCTCCTGTTCTGACAGCGAAAACGAGGACACCGACGCCACATTTGCGAATGGTAAAAACACCAAAAAGAATGCCAAACGGGTAAACAACAACCTGATAAATGTTTCGATGGACCGAGTATTACGCAATGAACACGTTAACGAAACTGCGAACTCTGACGACGACCGTCGTTCTGATGAAATACCGACAACATCCAGCAGCGAACATTCGCATAAAATGGCTTCACCCGTGCGCAAATCATACTCTGCTACTTCAGGAAGAAGCGTTAATAAACCTGATAGTGTAGTGTTAGAAATGAAAGAAGTACGAGTGAAAACAACGAACGTTAGAAGATCGTCGATGACTTCCGCAACGCTGGGTGGGGCGACGCCGTCGAAATGGCAAATGGTACATTCCCAAAAAGCCTCGTCAGCTACACCGTTGCCGGTTATGATGTCAACACCTGAACAATCAAGAGCAGATCGAATAAAAAGAAGAGAAACGTTGAAGAAATTCAGTGGTCTGCCACCCACTGCTAAAAATGAGCTGAGGTTTAACAAGAACTGCAGAGATCAGTGGGGTCGATCAGCTCTATTTATTGCCATGCTACACCATAATATAGAGATGATGGAGCTGTTACTTAAATTCAAGGTAAGTGACGAAACCTTAACCACATACTGGGAAGTTTATAGGATGTCAGATTTACTTCTGTAGTGGTAATTTCTGTTAATCCAATTTCAATAAAATGTACAAGTACAACACAATAAAAAAACTTTTATGAGGAGGGTCTTCAAAGTATATGATCTTTGCACACTTGACATTTTGCAATGTCACAAACTGTAACAACCAGACTTCAAAACAACTTAAGCTTAGCTATTGATAAAATACGTAATGACATTTATACACAGGTTTACTGTAAGCCATATTATAACCCACAGGTTGAAGTGGATGAGTGCTTGTATCATGCTATCGATTTTGGATATTATGATATTGTGGAACTGTTCATGGAACATGATAAGACACGAAATCAAGTTATAACCGGAGAAGATTCATTCTACCCACCAGGTCGGTCATAAAGTTGTGTTTACCGAAGGGTTGCTGTGTAAGCCTTTTTTTGTTTCTTTTTTCTCTAACTTTTGCAAAGAATGTAAATCATTTATCAGAAAACGGTTCGCCGCGAGTTATTAAACTAATGCTCATAAGCCATGAAGTAATATGTTGGAATCTTAAAATGTTTGGTTTTTCAGGACTCACTCCAATACAGTTGGCTGCACATAAGAATGATTACGTCATGTTAAAAATCCTTCACTTGAATGGCTTCAAGTGAGTATTCTAGACTTACTTACTACTTTCACTTTCGTGGTGATAAGGAAAGGATAAGGCATTGGCAAATACAGACAGATTACAAACTTTAGCCCAGATTCTTGTAAATCTAATACTAAAAACTTTAATGTTGTGCAAACATTATCAGTTTTATACAAAAATTAAAATTAATATACATTCTGTATATAAAAAAATATTATATATTTTGTACTAAGATTCCGTATAAAGAATATTTTACTTTAATGAGGCATAATTTTTCAATATTAAAATTCTTTATCAAACTATATATAATAATGTATGATAACCTTTTGATGTGGTTCTAAGTGGCTTTGTCTATATTTTTTTAATTCAGAATCAGCAACGAAAATATAAAGAAACGAGGTTTCTCACATAAACTGAACCTACCCTACAACACATCCACGCTGGAAAAGACTGAATCAAAGTCGGTGTTAGAAAAAGCTTGGGATGCAACCAACAATGATATACTGTACTACAGAGCTAAGGCTAGTCCAGCCTACATGGTCATGATGTTTACAGAAAATCCTGATGGTAAGAAATCCAACTGTTTTCTTGGGGGTTTACTAATCTGTTAGTGCAATCGACCAGATATAAACTAGTATTACTATAAAAGCTAAATGGCTAGCTATGCGGACAGTATGAATTATTTCCATTTAATCAGGATGCTTTTGTTTTAAATACTGAAGTAGTCCTGTAGTGTTACATGAACATGAAAAATTAAAACATTAAACGCTTACCTTTTAAATCCTTAGTTTAGCAAAACATTAGTTATGTTTTCCGCAGATGCCAAGGAGCATTGGGATATGCTAGAGAATCTCTTTTCCCTTTATCGAAGGTTAAAAAATAAAGCATCTGCCGAACCTGCAGCTGCTTCTCTATACAGACAACTTGCAAATCAGGTAAAATTCATGTTATCCGCCATTTTCATGTACGTTAGTTCATATTGTCATGCTTTACCAAGATAAGTTGTACTTGAGTCATTAGCGAGGGTATATAAATCAGGAGTTTTTGAGATAGTTGCAATGTGCTGTACAACAGTTTAAATTAGCAAGAAAGCTATTTATACAAAAGTAAAATTAAATATGCTGTATTTAAATCTTTTGGTATATAACAATTGCACACATGGGAAAAGTTTACGATGTCACATTATAAGGTTGAGGATTTTGCCTGCGATTTGCTGAGTGAAGTCCGTTCACCATCCGATCTAACAGATCTACTACGATTTGAGCCTCCCGGACAGGAAGAAGTGGTAAGACACATATGATTTTACAATTTAACTTTAAAAATTGTCAAACCCAATTTGTGTAAACGTAATGAGATACACTAAACCCTTAATGAAAAGTAATCAGCTACTTTTTATATTAGCCATGCTAATGTAGTGCACTCTGTGCACATGTAGAATTATTTTCCATTTTCAGTAGCATAAACAAAATATCTACAGACAATGTTTAGACACTATCTGTGTCCCATTGAACGAGCATGTGAAGTTCGGATGAAGAGCTTTGTGGCCCATGAAAACTGTCAGCTTGCTCTCTCCACCTTGAGGCAGGGAACTGTATTTGAATCAGACACTGGGTGGCGACCATTGGTTGTGCGAATACTTCTATCTTTAATTTTCCCAATCCTAAGCATTGCTTTCCTGATCGCACCAAACTCAAAGTAAGTCCTTGCAGATGTATGGATTAATGATCATAAACTAATTAGTTATCAATTTATTATAACATTAACTGTATATATTACTTTGTGATTCTGATTAAGTAAAAAATTCATAAATGAGTGGTGACACCTCACAGCACAACTGTTAGTTTATAGTCACATTTGTATCAAATAAAAATATTAATATCTGTTATTTTATATTATATTATGTGTTTTAACTCTGCCTAAACCAATTTCAAATCAGGCCTGGACGTCTTCTAAGCAACCCCATGGTTAATCTTAGTTGTCACATTGCATCAGAAGTTACATTTCTGGTTCTTATGCTAGTCAGACTCATCCTAAAGACGAACTTAGAATGTGACTGTCTTGGAAAAGTACCTGATGCACTTGAATATTTCATATTTGTGTGGATCATTGCAAAAGGATGGAGATATGTAAGTAATGAAGTAATCCCAACCATGTGGATGCTAGATGATAAGGTCCTTTTTGATATATAATTCTTTATTTATTAGTATGTATAAATATAAATTATATTGTTTTTTTAAAGGTAAAAATTCTGATCACATGTAACATTTGATATTGATGACATGATGTGACAACTTTGTATGAAATATACAGTTGTCTAATTGGATTGAAACTTCTTTGCTTATATGTGAAATATTTTTACATATCAAAATGTTTTTAGCTGAAACCCAAAAATCCCGCCACATAAGATTATTTTACTCTCATCTTAACATGGTATATTCTATTATTTTTAGTTCGGCCGACTTCGAGAGTCTCCAACTTACCAGTTCTTAACCAATGTTTGGAATATGAATGACAGTGGGATGTTATTTCTAACATTTCTTATTGCTATTTTGACAATTGTTGACGTTAAGATGACAGAGTCAGTGACAAAAAGCATGAACTTGAACTTGACCTGCATTCCCCCTGTTTATCACCAACCAGCATCTGTAAGTTGAACATTAATTTTTAAATGAGAAACCCAGATTTCAAATAATAAAACAAAACTGTACCGGTATCGTGTATAAATCACACATTCTCTTAAACTTACCATTCCCGTGTAACCTCACACGAGCCACACCTTATGTGATGTGTACAATACATAAGTGATGTTACACAGAAATATTTGCATTTCGAAAAAATGAATGCATGTTTTAAAAACATATGCACTTAAGTAGTAAAAAGTAGTTGTCCATTTTTATTACTGGTTTTAGAAAACCCTTGTTAGTACAGACATGTTTTTTTAAGCATTTCATATCGATTTATTTATCGGCATACAACATGCCTACACTCGCTTTGCTGGAGCTTTTATGCATACTTTACACTTTATTATTATACAGGGAACCGATTTTGACTTATGCAACCGTGAAACTTGGTTATTACAATATGCATGGCCAATTTACATAATGGAATTAAGCTATGCTCTCATATATATTCTGATTTTTGTGAGGGCGATGGAGTTGCTTTATATTGACAGAACATTTGGTAAGTTAAATTGATTTCAGTCAATTGTATAATTCAGTTTAATGGTGTAATCGTTTTGTTTTATAGTGAGTGATTAAGGATCCTCTTTAATTGTGTGGATGGCTTGGATCCGTCATTAATTTTAAAATAGTCTTTTATACCTCTATGAATAACAACCTATACCATGTACTACAAGGAAAGCTATATAATAAATCAAAACTTATTGTTTTTTTCTAGGACCATTGCAGTTATCTTTAGATAAAATGATGGTTGATATTTTCCGATTTCTGGTTTTGTTTGCTGTCACTTTCATGGCGTTTGCATTTGGTATGACGCAACTTTATTGGGCTTATGGCACGGTAAGTGCAAAAGTTGACATCACAACATGCATACAAAGTGATTAAATAATGGTTGAAAAGCATTTAAGGTTTTATGATTACTGTATATCTCATTTTTGTACACATTTTATACATAAAAAATGAGCTGTATTGTGTTTTAAGCATAACGTATAAGAGATAGATAGGAACATGTGAATATACACTAGAAAAATAAAGATAAAACAAGACAAAGTCCCTATCGAAACCATGATCCTACCCTGCACAAAACCAGTAGCTCAAGGAATTGGGTTACATTTGTCTTAACATTTGTTTTTAGTTTTATTTTGTATTTTGTTTCAACTTTTTTTCTTCTAATATCGTATTGTTAGAACTACAACTTGGTCTTATTATTGAATCCGATGATTTCCGTCAAACAATAATTATTAAGGGTTTTTCAAAAATAAAAAACATTTATCTGTTGCCATTTTAGTGCAATTTTTCATAGCTACAGTGTTTGCAAAGTGCACAGATTGTTCGGTGGCTTTTTTAAGTATATTCAATGTATTGGCTCTTTGAGATATATTTATGATTCATTAATTTTTATATATATTTATTAATTTATTTTTAGCCACGGCTATTCCGGATGAATGTAAAGGAATCTGAAATATGCGGCGATGATCCTGATTTTGAAAACGGCACTGGCACTTGTTATCCTGTATACTCTGATATTATTAGCTCAATCTTAGAGCAATACTGGACACTGTATGGATATGGATATGGAAGGGAACCAACTGCAGCAGTTAAAGTACCTGGACAGGTGCATTTATTTAACTTTTGATTGTGGTGTAGATTATTATTTAATTGAAGATTATGTAATTATATTTTTGGTACAGCATATTATTAAGTAAATTTAATGCTATATGTTAATGTACACTGTAGGATGGAACCATATATGTTGGGTAATTGTTAATTTAAATTAACTTTTCAGTCAACAATAACATTTCCTGCGGGTCTATTTCTCTCAATGGTGTTCCATATGTGGGCTGTGGTTGTCATGCTTAACATGTTAATTGCCATGATGTCACATTCATTTGAACGGGTTCGAGACAATGCAGAAATAGAATGGAAATATCACAAATCCAGCATGTGGATGCGGTTTATCAAAATGAATTCATGCCCAAGACCATGTCCAATGAATATTCTGCCAACTGTACAAAACATTGTGGATTTTTTTACTTATGCAAAGGTGGGTGGGTTGTCAGCATGGAAAAATGTTTTTTAGGGGTATATTCATACATGTTGAAAAAATTCATATTTAAAAAAAAAAGATAACTGTTTAACGTTTAACCTGTTGCAGGCAAAATGCTTGTGTCGCTGTGGAATGTACGAAACTGATTCCGAAACCCCAGAGCGGCACAACGCACGGAAAGCAGTTTCATCCGATAGCATCCGGGAAAATAAGCGATACAGACAAGCTATAACCCGAATTTCCACCAGGTATGCATATTTAGTAGCCTTTGATTTCTTTTGTGTCATTAGGATAAATTTATGTTTTATAAATCTCCCTGAAGGGGCATCATCGTACTGGAAATTATCAGATTACCTCATGCATGCTTAGCAGAGCTATTTCATTGTATTAAATATAATTAAAATTTTGTTATTATTTGAGTTTAACCCAGGCAACATATGGCCCGTGGGCCGGGTGGGCATGGGCAACATATGGCCCGTGGGCCGGGTCGGGCCCGTGAACGGATTTTGACCGGCTGGCAGACTTTATCTAATCGAACCGATTTATTAAGATATTGAATACTATTCATCGAAACTGATGTGGGATTAAAGTTAATTCACGCAGACCACAGGAAATAAGAGAAAGGTCTAGTACAAACACAGCTGTGCAGCAAGGGCTTCTTTTAACATTTCACATAATGCGCACAAAACTGCTCAAAAACGCGAAATTTACTACACACAATTCTTCCCATGAATTGGACCATTTCCATTGGTGCATAAATAAGAATGTGCTTATTTTACACAATTTTAAATACTTATAAACCAATGTGGATATTTCCAGATATTTGCGACGATATTTACTTCCCGATTTCAAACATGATGTAGGGGATCCATCCAATAAATCTTCGAAGAAGCCATATAGCGGACATCGGGGAAGTATCATCAGCTCGGACTTAAGTAGTAGCTGAATAAAATGAACTACTGAATTGTTTAAATCAATTACTTAGTAAACTGTGAACAATTAATATGGTTACTGAATACTTTGACAGTATTATTTCAATAGTCTTCCAGAAAATATGATTTAGGTGAAAATAATAGTCTCCGTCCATAGATTGTGCATCATTAATGTTATATTCTATATTTGTATCACATCTTGCCTTATTCTGCTGATTTATTTTAATCTTTATCCTATTTTCACATTATTTTGAATGCGTGCATATTGTGATATTGTCGGTTATGCTGGAATTCTAAAGTGTGACCTAAATACTCGAACATCCATTGGCATCGTCTTGTGTCAGAAATTATTTCTTCATCCTGACCAGTTTCAGTGTGACCATGCCCTCAAACTTTAACGGATGTTGCCCCAAACCAGGAGATTCAAGTGGACTGTTCAAAAATCAAAGTTCAATCAAATATTAAACTCACTGTAATTGCTTAGAAAACCCGACAGTGGCCACAAGGTAAACTTCTGGTTTTCTGTGTGCTAACAAATGCCATAATCCCGCCAAATGGGATATAAATGGATGTCCTATTTATCCATATAATTTTGTTACTTTGATAAAAAATTATCACAAAAAAGTATTAAAATTAAGTATTTTGTGACTTCTGTTTTGTATGGATTTATAGATTTCTGTATTCATTATTTAAAGCATTAAGTTCATTGCCATTCTGCAAAATTCAAATATTTTGCATGGTATCATTTTGTACTTGTTTTTGTTTGTGACTAATATTTTTCAAGATGCCTTGTTTTCATAGAAATCTTATAATAGGCCTGCTACCCCTTTAATGTGCTCTTGCTATTACATTTTCTTTATTGAATATGTGTTATTGTGTTTAAAAAGGTATGTAGGTTACGACATTGTCAGTTTAGGTTTCTTTACAAAGTAACAAGCTAGAGAGTGTGAACCACTACCAATCTTCAAAACACAATTTGTATGGTATATGTTTATGCAGGCAGAGTACCTAACCAGATTTAGTGTATTTTATACACCGAATTTTTCGTTTCTTTCTGCAAGCAGAAACGCATGGGTCCCCGCATGAGATAACAAACCGATCTTGTTATCCATGTTTATTACACAATATTGCCTATGTTATTGTCAAAGATGTGCACGCCAGATCCATGTTTCTCAATCCTACTGCCATAGTTTCGCTTCTGCAAGCATAAAAGCATGGGTTCCATTGTTACCAAACCAAACTTCTTTTTCATATGAAGTTAAAAAAGGATATTCGAGTCAAAATTTTAAACATTTCACCACTATGTTTAAAACTAAAGCATCTTGTCAAGAGCTATAGTAAAAAGAAGGTAAGGTCCTAAAACATCCCGATTTAGTTTTCGGAGAATTCCCCAATGTTCAGAACATAAATTTATGTTTTTACATATTTGGGTCATGTTATCTAATAATTTTGAAATTTTTAATCCGATTTGACGACTTCTTGTTGGAAATGTTGGGGATAGGATAGGATATTCATCTTTATCCCCGTGAATGGGAAAACCAAGGGGGTTAACACACGGAAAATCGTCAGATAGCCTCGCGCCCATCGTCGGGTTACCGGAGCTATTGCAGTGTGTTGTATATGATAGACACGTTTCTTCAATTTGGTACAACCCATTAATCCGCTGGGTTCAGGCAATGATTCGTAAAGTGCCTTGCCCAAGGACACAAGCGACTAGCTAACGACCAGTTTCGCACCTGCAACCTTTCGATTGAAAGGCGACGCACTTAACCGTTAGACCAACGGGCCGGACAACATTATATGTATGGGGAGACATTGCATGTATGAAATTATGATATGGAGACAAATGTTAATTTTTTAGGGTATTTTCCTGGATAAATTTTGAATTCATTCTATGTAGTACAATCGGAGATATATATATAAACAAGAGACTTTTTAGGGTATTTCCCTAGGTATTTCTTTCTTCTAATTGGCACAGCAGTGGCAAAAGCACTAACATAATTATATAACTCTTGAAAATGTGTTTAACTAGCGTCTAAACGGTGCTTTATACCGATATTTTTTGGGTTTTGCTAAGCCCCCCTATTATGACATACACTGTACCAATCATGTGATCCGTAGTACGACAAGGAACAAAATTTTCAGTTCTGTCGTGTCTTGTTTATACGTCAAGCGCATTTGTTGTTCGTAGTTTCGCTTGGAAAAATGTGAAAGGAAGGTCTCGGTATGGCAATTATTAAAAGAAAACACATATTTGGTAAGGGGTTAACCATTCAATTATGTGACTGGAGTTTTCATTATGTTCCCGGATTTACAACCATTCAATTACGTGCCCGGGTTTACAGAGGTCACTAGTTTTCAATAAAAAGCAAATGTTACAGTTGGAAGTTGCTAAACCAAGTAAGTTATACTAGTACTGAAGTATGTTATCTACTTAAAAATTGTTAACCGCCGGTGTTTAGTTAAAAAAATAGGTTACCAGATGAAAATCATTCGGTACTACTGAAACCCGGTAGGCTACTTATTCTACACGTGAATTTGGTTTTGGTATCGGTCCATAGTTTTGTCACTCATTATACAAGTGAAATTGGTCGCCCGTTCGCGGTTCCTTATTCCGCTGATTTAACATGTTAATTAAGTTAAGACTCATGCATCACTGTCATTTTTTCGGCAGATTAATCTGGCGGCTTACTGCGTCGCCTTTTAGCCGAAGGGTTGAAGGTACTAAATTAGTTGCTAGCTAGTCGGTTGTGTCCTTGGGCAAGGCATTTACCGGACAGTGCCTGAACCCAGCGAATTAGTGGGTTCTACTAAATTAAGTGAACGTGTGAATCATACACAACACACTACAATACAATAGCTCCGGTATAACTAAACGGTGTGCGTGAGGCAATCTAACGATTACTCGTCTGTTAACTCCCTTGGTTTTCCATTTACGGGGATAAACATGAATACCCTATCCTATCCTAATTCCCAATGAGTTAGTGATCCGAACCCTTTAAAAACGATAAGACCAAATTTGGCTTTTTTGACATGTGGTCATGCAAAATGAAAAATCTCCAGAATTTCTTGTCCAAACTGCTAAACTTTGGTCTCTTTGGAAAGCTATATGATATATCCTTTGAAAACAGCAAAATTAAACATAACTTTGCATTTAAAATTTTTAAGTAAAGTTTAGTTGAATTTTATGACTTTTTTGGACTAATTCTGAGGGAAAAGTCTCGCAAAAAAACGTTTTTTTCAATACTATGCTCAAAATGTTCGTTTCATTTAATGTCTCTATGACAGTAGAATCAGTTTCGCTTCTTGGGATGTCCCAGATGTGATCTTACCTGTTTTTTTTACATTTTTGGGGTGGTTTTGAGTATCTTTACAGTGATAGTCTGCAATTTGGTTCAAACACTTCATTTATAGTTTATTTCAAAGAAAAGTAGTAAGAAAACTCAATGTGGATTAGATAGTAATCTAAATTCATAATGTAACATTTTTTTTATAAAAAAAACAAAAAAAACTCTGGCATAGGTAGACCTATAACATGAAATTAGTGACGTAATATTATTTTGATGACGTCATCAAATCAAAATTATAATATAATTGTAGGAAATGTGTTTCTGAGTAACTTTGTAAAACTAAGTTAGGCTGTATTATCAAAAGATCAAAAACTATGACATTGTATAAGAAAGAATATGACGTGGATGGTCAGATAGTGAAGTCATCAAAAAATTTTTTTTTTAGAAATTTTGGAAATTTTATTTCGAACAACTCTAGTGTTGAACATTTTGCTCTAACTTTAACACGAAAGGCGCTAGAGCACTACAAAGCGGACTCGGTCAAAACGCGCAAATTGGTACGGTCGTGTGGCCGAATGGTTAACACGACCGATACATATACCTACTCTTATACAAAAAAACGGTCCTGGTGACGAGCCCATTACGGGTTCGAAACTTAGCTCGGTAAAAAAAAAAAAAAAACGCGCAAATTGAGCAATTTAAAACAAGAGGTTATCTTCTTCAGGAATGTCTGCATCTCGTGTTTCTGATAAGTCACTGATAATATAGCCTACCGATAACTCTAAAATATCTATTGGTAGGTTACTTATGGGGCTATTATTTCCTTTCATTGTCATTTATAATATAGTTATACAATTTTAGAAAGTTAATACAATACACAAATTTCTATTATTTATTCCTATGCTAACAATGTGCACTACGCAAGATTTTTAATAAATAACAAATATACCATTCAACTTTTATGAACTAGCGTTTCGCCAGTTCATAAGAGTTCGAGCTGATTTCGTTAAGAGTTTTTTGAGATTACAGATCATGTTTCATCGCATAAAACTCGAGTTTGGCTAACCGATTTCGATAAATAGGGATTCTTTAGATTTGTGTTATAGGCTATCAAGCCATCGAATTAAGCTTATTGATATATGTCTTATACTTTACCCTTAATTGTGAATATATCGACATATTACGCATTTAGTTTAAAAGTCCTTTAAATGCGATTGCCTCCTGTTTCTTTATATAGTTTTCAAAATAAGAAACCCGTTTTTCTTTTCCATATGCAGCTTTGTATGTCTCATTCTATTACGTCACAAGTCATAGTATTCCTTACCCTAGGGAGGGGAATATAGTCTGGCCATTTAAACAAGGTCGCTTTCTATATATGCTCTCGAAATGATTAAGTGAATGCGCCGGAGATGTGCGGTGTACATTTTACCAGCATTACATATTTAGGAGCGGTATATATTTAGTTACGTCGTGGTAGTGGTATGGACATTTAAACTTTAGTATTTTACATTCAAAGAATAATTTTAATGAGATAGAGTGATCCCTTGTGCCAATATTTTGGTGGCGTGGATGAATATTTGTAGAAAATCCGAATCAACATGCATCAAAGTACCTATTAAACACAACAGATCCTACTGGCTGCTTTAAGTAACTGTTCAAAGCAAAGTTAAAAACCCCCTAGTACTGGCCCCGACTATATAAGGTTTGTTACCAACTGACCCTGCTGGCCACGCAGTACTCTGGAATACTACAGCCATGCCTGCAATGCAATGCCCAGAAGAATAGCACGACGTTATTCAAATATGGAAGAGGAGCTAAAAAACAAAGTATACATCGCATGGAAACAATTTAAAATGTAGTTTATATAAACAATGGAGTAATGGCAACGATAAAATCTAAAATTGAATATAAACCTTATCAGATGATGATTTGTTAATATAGGGTATATGAGCGTATTGAAAAAAGTCAAAAGGTTAACTCCTACAAAGCTATAATTATGCCAGACAACAATTAAATATATAAACTTAAATACTTGAGTGTGATATATTTCAAATGGGGCAAATCAAAAAGGCAAAATTACTAACGCCTAAAATTGTCCTCATTGACCTACTAAGTTTTTTTTCCATATATGGATTTGGGCTAGGCTAATGCTGAAGGCATCTAAGAAAGATAATAAAACAAAAGTCCAGGCTGGAATACGAGGCGACGTACCCAGTCGCAGATAGGGAGATATATAAGCTGAGGACTCCTAATATGGCGACAGGCGTGGGATATTTGTAGCAACTGCATGCGACTGCTCCCTGTGGAAAATGACAGTGGCCCAGCCGCGGTATAAATGCAACCACGGTGTCTGTTTCTTCCTCAGTCAGCACCGACATTGCAAGTGACATCTTCCCACCAAGAAAGCAGGTTAGTGGATGTATGTTGATTGTCACTCTTCGGTTTTAGTTCAATGAAAATATAGAACGGCCGGTGTATTATAGTTTAGCAGCTCATGGCATGCATTTAATTATATCTTTAATTTTATGTGAAGACATTTATATTTAAGATGATCGTACGCTTGATTAACTGGTAATTTGATATTTTAAGGACGAGCATATTATTTATTCACATATATTTATTTCGCAAAGAACACGTTTTCGGTGTTTGTTGGCTAATGTTAGTGTTTATTTATCGCCCTTTTATGTTTAAGACAGATTTTGACAATCGGTTAGCATATGGGTAAAAAGCACTTACCAGCCTATGCTTATTTTAAAAACTTATATATACGTGCGGACTGGGGATTGGCTTGCTTTAAGATCATTATTTAAAATGGAAGAGAACCCTTGCATTACTCTTCATGTCCGGGTTAGGGACATCGGAATGGTTAAAAGGACATAGAATGGGCGAGGTCTGGAACCGTTATATCGCTTATCTATAAGGGGTGTGAGGGGCGGTTTTGACGTGTCCATATTAGGCAACCTTTACCGGCAGCTGCATGTGATCGACACGTCACTCCCTTATCAGTTGATAACTTGCAGACCCCACGAGACCCTTCACTAATAAACGAAGCAGACTTAACAGTTAAGCCAGCGGCCAAATTTAATAACAGAAAAACAAAGAATGTAGAAATACGAACAAACATCTATTAAATTTAAATCATGGAAATTAATTATGTAGTATAAATTAGCGCATGGTTTTCGTTTGTTACTGCCCACGACAAGTTTATAATTTTTAAATTATAACAATAAAATTTATCAACAGATAAAAACTAAAGAAAATGTCTGAAGAAGAAGAAGAACAAACCGCACTCGTATGCGACAACGGATCCGGTCTTGTGAAAGCTGGTTTCGCTGGAGATGACGCTCCACGTGCTGTCTTCCCATCTATTGTCGGTCGTCCTAGACATCAGGTATACCGTAAAAATTCATAATCAGGTTTTAACGTATATTATTTGCTCTTAACGTGTTTTTTTTACAGGGCGTCATGGTAGGTATGGGTCAAAAAGACAGCTACGTCGGTGATGAAGCCCAGAGCAAGAGAGGTATTCTCACTCTCAAGTACCCGATCGAGCACGGCATTATCACCAACTGGGACGATATGGAAAAGATCTGGCATCACACTTTCTACAACGAGCTCCGTGTTGCTCCAGAAGAGCACCCCGTCCTGCTGACTGAAGCCCCACTTAACCCCAAGGCTAACCGGGAAAAGATGACCCAGATCATGTTCGAGACCTTCAACGTCCCAGCTATGTACGTCGCCATCCAAGCTGTACTTTCCTTGTACGCTTCCGGCCGTACCACTGGTAAGTTAACGATATAAATCAAAAAAACGTCAAACACGCTACATGTAAAACGTATGTATTAACACCAACAAGGGAAATCATTTTACATGAATTAACGTAGTTAATTTTGACATTTAGGTATCGTCCTCGATTCTGGCGACGGTGTCTCCCACAATGTCCCCATCTACGAGGGTTATGCCCTTCCTCACGCTATCATGCGTTTGGATTTGGCTGGCCGAGACCTCACAGACTACCTGATGAAGATTCTCACTGAAAGAGGCTACTCCTTCGTCACCACCGGTAAGTAGTACAACAAATTTGTACAAAGCTAGTTGTTTAAATTCTGATACAAGCAACGTTGATGATTAATTTACAGTTATTTCCATTACTTAATTTTGTTATTAGTTTGGCATGATTACACAATGCGGTATTGCACATTGCAGCCGAGCGAGAAATTGTCCGTGACATCAAGGAAAAGCTCTGCTATGTCGCTCTCGACTTCGAACAGGAAATGGCCACCGCTGCCTCCAGCAGTGGACTTGAGAAGAGCTATGAACTTCCCGACGGCCAAGTTATCACCATCGGCAACGAGAGATTCAGATGCCCAGAGACAATGTTCCAGCCATCCTTCATTGGTGAGTTTCGCGTGACCCTTTCAGCTGTTTTATAAATAGTTCGTTTAAACAATGCTCTGATGAAATAGGTATGGAATCGTCTGGTGTTCACGAGACCACTTACAACTCCATCATGAAGTGCGACATTGACATCCGTAAGGATCTCTACGCCAACAATGTGCTCTCCGGAGGTACCACCATGTACCCTGGTATCGCCGACAGGATGCAGAAGGAGATCACTGCTCTTGCTCCCAGCACCATGAAGATCAAGATCATTGCTCCTCCTGAGAGGAAATACTCCGTATGGATCGGAGGTTCCATTCTTGCTTCACTCTCCACCTTCCAACAGATGTGGATCACCAAGCAAGAATACGATGAAGCTGGCCCATCAATTGTCCACCGAAAATGCTTCTAATTTATTATAAGAACTTATATAATGTCAAGCAAATTTTTACGGTCCGCGTTAGTCAACTTGTCGTTTGCCGAGAGCACGTAGATATATACCAATACACTACATCCTCCTACCGTTTGATTTTTCTTTTAAATATATAAAAAAGGACGTTTACAAATTAAGGTGGTCGTTTCGTTATCAAGATTAATGGTAGCATATTAAGAGAAGTAGTTACTCCAATTCGCGGATATGTGTAAAAAAGGACATCATAGATAAGATAAAACAGTGGGAAAATAAAACGAAGGTCGTTTACCACACCCGTAGCTTAATCGGTGGGAGTGTCGAAGGTCTCCCGGATCCGCCAGGTTATATGATAGAAACCAGCCGATGGATGGATGTGTTCTTGCGTAAGGCACTTAGAGGTTCATCTATATACATTGACTGTGAATGTACACAACAAACACGAATCCATATAAACAGATAACCTCCGTCTCGTGCCTTAACCAAGGGAACAACCCGATAGTTGTCTACTGATTTCGATCCCACCAACTTTCGGCCAACGTTACCATTCTTCAATTGTGTGTATCGGGCTATTCAGATTTATGCGCTAGTGGGCAGCAAAGATATGTCAGGTAAAACATAACTATTGGTGTACGTGCACATCACAGCTTAGAGGTTACTTCGTGAAGTTTGGTCAATGTATTAAGATAAATATCATTTCTACAATATTATAATTCATATATTACTATTTACTTAACCAATTGATTAATAGATATGTTTCATATTTAAAAATAAACCTGAGAACACTCGAACCTGAGGTATTTGATTAACTACAGTCTATAATACCACGTTCAGGTTATTTTAAAGCGACTTATTGTTGACCTTGAACATGAACAGGTTTAGACTCGACCTTTATGATTCTGATAGTATATATGTTTTGAAAGGCGTGTTATTTTATTTTATAGCGACGATAAGATCATATATCACTCTTTAAAGTATCGAAAAACAAACACGTCAAAAATCAAAAGGACTAATAATAAAAACATCCCTATGTACAGTTTACCTGCAGCACACAAATGACCAAATCACATTTAATATAGGAGGCTCTTGGTTTTCAGATTAGTTTTCGCTACATATTCTCAGTGTATACATTACGTATTTTATTTTGTGTCTCGGTGACAGGTGACATGTTTTGATTGTACACATGGGATTACGGTATGTGACACGCTTAAGTAAGTTAAATTGCTTATCATTTTTAACATTAAACTATAACAACTAGCGATTATGGCAGATAAGGCGGCAGCATCGTTTCGCAAAGGTAAGGCGAATAGCAGCTGTGAAATGGCGACAAGAGAATCACCCAGAGACCACACACATACCGTGCAAACTGTGGCGGGGAAGGCTAAAATATTTAACATTGCTCCTAAATGTGGTTTTGGAGTTTTAATTACTTAATTTTGACTGCATTTTTAATAATTTTTCTGGACATTATAACTCAGTAGTTACATAAACGCGAAATAATTTGCATGGTGTGTATATCTATGTACAATAAATAAATAAAGAAGCCGTTTCGCAGTAGTCCATAGACTGTCGAGTTACGAGAATTAACGACTTCCCTTTCTCGTAACCGTGTTTTCGAATTTGGACTTCGGGAATTGTCGTGTGAGCATACAAATGTGCCGGAACAAAATATTTGCGCATACGTAGCTATGAGACGATATACAAATCAGATTACGCAAGTTCGTTTGTTTCAATAGTTATATATAACAGTGGTATGTTTAGGTGAATCATGGAAAACATATAAGAAAGCTGAAGGTGTCACTTGGAATTTTTCTTTCGTACATCTAGTATTTGGTCGTGGTAAATATTTAGATAAAACAAATCTAAGGTTTATAACGACTAGTGCGCGAAGTGGACGTTCCTATATACAAAGGGAAATTAATATAGCAAGATACTTCATTAATTGAGTTTGTTAATGTTATTTTTTCTTGACGTACAGTTGATTGAATGAGCTACGGTAATAATCATGTTAAGGTACCGGCTCGGAAAGGGGAGAACCACCAGGGATTGGTCCTTTTTCTACAAAGAATTACAGAAAATTTCGCAAAAAACAACAACTTTTACGGTGTTAGCTCATCAATTATTCCATTTATTCCGCAATTTGAGGCTAAACTTGTGAACTTTTTCATTAACGTTCGCTACAAATTCGATTTCGCTGTAGAAACAAAACCTGTCGCACAAAGTGAAAACACCGCATTATAAATCTTTGTACCGCGTTGGTATTTGTAATTACAGTCGTGACCTGTATAATGGATTTAACACCGAGAAAAAAATGACACGTATGGTCAATTTTGACATTCAAGTCCATCGTAATAAGATTACCCACCAAATTAGACATTTAAACAACAACATGGGTGTGTTATTACTAATCAAATTCGGCTGGTGACAAAAAGTGGCATATATATGCAGCGCGGTACAAGCCATTATGTCTTATTCAATAACCAAAATCGATTACCCGACAATGAACACACTGTCAGGGCCGCCTGATTGTAAATAAATCCCTAAGACTATTTTCGATTTACGAATTTGCTGTCAATACCATTTATGACAAATTTTACCGTTATCCATCATTTTTGGATAATAGGTTACTATATAATTTTGTTATCCAGTATATAAAGATTAATTTGCGACAAAACTAAATGGGTGATTGAACTTATGGTAGTATTTATTGCTTAACACTCTGCACGCAGAGTTCGACGTTTCCTACAAGTTATTCGAGCTTATATGACTTGTGGTTTACCCCACAAAGTGTAGGACATTATGTTATTGATGTGGAAAATGGAAAGTTTTATTTTACGATTTTTAGTAAGCAATATGCCACTGTGAAACAAATAAGTCAAATAGATGTAATTATAGACGATACGTATTAAAACCACCTTATATCTTTCTATTGTTAATTCACATAACAGTCCACTACACAATGAAAACAACGTTAGTTCGTGGCTTTTGTATAAAGTTATGCCCGGATTCAAGAGCGTCCTTATATACGTCACGTTTAGGGTTGTATCTGTTTTTTTAAATTACTTGTTGTTCAATGTGTTTTCAATGATAAATGAAAATGCAACGTATAAAAATGAAAATATACTATCAAGTATTTAAGTGATAAAAGCTTTTGAATATCAGATTTTTACTTCAGAGCATTTTGTGCAGTAAATCAAAAAACAATTAAAAGAAACGAATACAGTGAATAAAGAGGTAGAAAGATAAATGATATATATAAAGTTGACGTAAAAGCTATTAAAAATCTTTCTCTATGGGTTATTGTGTGACAAGGCTCGATAAGAAACATTAGACGACCAATATTTCTTATATGTCTATACTCATTTTGACATTGTCAGTTGATGATAACCTGAAACAAAAAGTACATCACGTCCCGTTTCTTCTAAAGATATACGGGAGAACTTAATAGCTGTGTTTATTCGTTTAAGATGTGGTATCTGTACAGCTTTATATTGACACAGTAATTTACGATGGCTTTATGGCGACTGCGATGCCAACAATGGTAATCCATACAACCAATCAAATAAAATTTAAGGTCGATTTGTTTGTTGAGCAATATAAACGAAAAAACAGTTATAAAAACAGTGAAATCAATACATGCTGGTGGGTTAGCTGTGTTTCTGCGAAATTTACCGAGCTCTTGCTTGTATTTATAGAAGCGACCTGGTTGCAGTGGTTTAGTTCCAGATAGCCTAAGTATCATCATTGCATGCGATTATATATACATGTTTTGTTACGGCAGCACTTCACTAAATGATCGGAATGTTTTCTGAATACTCTTGCAACAATGGCTCTTAACTGATGCTGATTGGCATAACCGCAAATTGTTTTAAATTTTCTCATAGAAAACTTAATTACTGATCTTTCAAGTCTTGAAACCGATTAATACAATAAACCCATTTTTTCAAAAAAATCGGTTTGTAATTAACTAATTATTAAACCGGCGTCAATTAAATATACAATTTTACAGGTATAAACTTATTTATGAATATTTTTACAAGAAATACCGGCGTGAAAAGGGCATATTTTATGTCCTTGTTTTGCATAAGATGTGTTATAGCAACGGACTAAACACAATACGTATGAGCGTCACAACAGATGTAGGTCAGTCTTCCCTACTTTCTTTAGCTTGTTTGCAATGCTGAATTACGTCCACAGTTTCTTCATAGGACTGTTTGGCATAGAGCATTGTTTGACATACCAGAACGTACACACGGGAATATATGGCATTGTTTTGAAGCGCTGTGTGTTTTGAATGCGGGAGAAATGCAGTGTACCCCAGTGTTAATCGCTAATGGAAATTTAAATCAAAATAGGAAATTGGAATATAGTATTTTCTGAAATGAAAGGAATGCCTCGGGAAATGGCTTTTAACGTCGTCTGCAGAAAACAATAATACAGGAATTGACATTTAAAGAATTAATTAGTACTTTAAAGCTTCCAGTTTATGCAGTTTGGGTTCTGTATTCGTTTTTTGCATCGGTGACAACTGCAATTCATCAAGCTGTCAGTTAAAAATGCAGATGGTTAGCTGCTTAAAAGGTGCAGTTACAAACTTGTGCTTATACATAAAACACTCTTCGCGTGCTTTGTGTTAAGAAGTATATAAGCTAAAAAATTCTAGGATGTGTGTACACGCGGCGAAAGTACACCTACCACGTGACTCAAAGTTAAATATAAGGCCACGTCCGAACTCCGAGCCCTTTGATTTAATCACGCGCAGATGTGTGCGATACAGGCATTCATTCTCCAGCAAGGTTTAGGGTTAGAAGGTGAAATAGAATGTGCCGTGTTTGCATTCAAAACAAGCTTACAAAACTAGCGTCAGTGGTCAATGGTAAATGTTTAGATCAAACTTTTAAAAAGTTGTATTACTACTTCCTTAATTGTGTACTAACGATGGTTATTTATAAAATTGCCGCATGATCTTATGGTTTGTTATGGTTATGTATATTAAAGCGTGAACTCTTAGTACAATTATTTCTTTTATGGCAATGTAAAAACGGGTTAGCATAATATATACAAAAAAAGAATAAAAAAGAGGAAACTAACCATACGTTTAACTTATACGTATTATAGTATAGGCAAAGTTAGTATAGTCAGCAAAGCGCAATACGCACTATTTGATTTTCATATGTATATTTTAAATATTAATATTCTATTATAATTGATAGATGTAGAGGTTTGTGTACTTTCCACAACACTGCTTATTAATTCATTCCATGGAAACTAATGATGCAAACATTTCCCCTACATGCGTAACGAATATAACGAATAGCTTTCTTTCATTGCGGTTAAAACGTCCATTTATGGGGTATCTTTCTGATTGTTGTTAACGATACCTCAAATGTTATTAACCCTTTGACGACGACGGAACTTTTTGCAGTTTTTGGCACTTTTGAGTAAGGTTGCTTTAACCTTGTTTGCTGCGAATTCTGTTGGACTTAGGGAAGAACAATCTATTACAAAGTTGTCCAGTAGATAATTTTCTACAAATTGGTATTTTTATTTTTTTGATGACGTTGTAGTATTTGTAATGACGTCATAATTAGTAATTTATACTCTAATTACTCGTTACTGGTAGCTTGTAGAAGATAGTAATGTATTACAAAAGTGTTCAAAATGAAATTTCCTACAAAGTTACGTCTTTTATTTTTTGATGACGTCAACTAAGCGTGATGACGTCACATAAAACTGACAAATATGGCATTTCATCACCACAATCACTGTCGGCCTCGATCATGCTGGCAGCCTAATCGGCTGTAATCTATTCCGAAGTTGTCATATTTCTTCCGAATATCAAATAATAATTGAAAAACAAAGTAAACAAAGTCGAAAAAATGAATAAATATCAATAGTAATTAGAAAAAAAACATGTACGCATATGTTTACATATATCGTTGAAAAATCGAAAATGACTGGTAAACTCGAAAACAAAGACGGCTACTGCTAGTTTTATTCTCACAGCAACTGGTGTAACAATTTTAACTCCCCAGAACCCAAAAAAGCGATATTTTACCTAAAAGTTAAACTAGATACAAAAATTTTGAAGAAAAATGTTTGGAGCAATATTACTCAAAATTTTTAAATGGAAGGATTATATTTTTATGCGTTATTTCGAAAGATCTATTCAAATGCTTTCCAAAAATATCAAAACTAGGAAAATCCCCCAAGAGACGACTGAATTGTGCATTTTTTTTCGGGGACACATCTAGGTTACAAATATGTAACCGTCGTCGTCTAAGGGTTAAATTGCGGCAAGCATTAATGTCACTCAAATCGGGTTAAATAACATGTTAATATATTTCGTTTAGAACTTCTATGTAGTTTAATATGTTATTTGAGACGTCTCTTTTGTCCATTGTCCGAACAACAAATTGACCTAATGTTTGTTGGCATGGCCGTGTTTGTATTCCCATTCGACCATTCAGGGATGCTTTCTTAGAGTGGTTGGCAGTATAAGCACCAAGCCTTTCAATAAGCATTACGTTGTGTTGGATATGTTCCCGGTGAAATTTGTTTTGACAGGTTTTTGAGGTTGATGGATTGGTGGTGAATTTACCGATTGACTTCGCCGTTTTGGTACCGAATAAAATCAATAGAGGACGTCTAGTTCGCTTAAAGTGAAAAATGATTTATTTGAGAATATTAGATATTTGACAATGGAAACGATGCAGCTGCAGAGGCTCAACGGGCCAGCCCTCGCCATTCATGCGTATTAAGCAAGTATATTTGAAAATCGGCATTCGTCATTCTAGTTTAATAATAGAGATAAATAGTTCGTGTTGTTTTACCAAGACAGCGCATGCGAGTGCTGCTGGTTTGGTCACGGTTGCCATCACTCCGTTAGCTTCACTTAACTTTTGTTTGCGCTGGCGGTAAGGATGCGTCGTTTGAAATGTCACATTTTCCAAGACTTTTTCTACCACAAAATTGGTCGTGTTTGTTATTATAGCGACATGGACACAATAAACGCCGACTATTTTGCATCTATAATAGAAGTAGATGTATAGAGGTATTGTCCGTAGCTACAAGTGGACATCAAAGAAACGAAAGGTTTGATGTAGTAAAACTTATAGTGAAGAACCATTTATTTGCGTTTTAAATTTATGCCTGGTAAGATGCGCGAGTTTATAGTTTAAAGCGTTTTAAAATCATTGTTAAACATGTAAAGGTAGGGACTTTAAGCGGTTAACCAAAAATAACCACATCATCACATCTGGCTGATTTAATTAACTTCTAAAGTCAATTATAAACCGACTGTGAGCGCAAACATTGGACAGTAGTGTTGACCGAATGCAAATCTAAAATGTTGGAATGAATTTCATACTCTTTGAAGTAGCAATAAAACTGTATGTTAGAGATTTAGCTGATTAAAATAACTTAATATACTACACGTCATCTTAATTAATGTTATTGCAATCGCGGATTTATGTGTTCACTTTGCTTAGAATATCTTGGTTGTAAACATCAAAACGGTAAAGTCGACAATGGGGCAGCTGAAACTAGAAGGGCTTGTTTTATTCGATTATTGCACGTATATTTTACGCTTAATAACCTATTGTATACGTGGACATTTTAAAGTAGATCGAATAGCCTATTCACAACAACGTTTTGGTCCAATGGCTTTGGAGTACAGGCTTAACAAGGACAAGGCCCTAAACAAAGCAGCAAGCGGCATTGAATCTTTATAGTTGACATCAACTGCCTGTCACTCTGTGACACTTAACAAATTTTTCAATGAGGAGAGCACTTGAAACAGTGTATGAGTACAGTATAGTAAAATCGTTGCTGCGACATATTTTTAGCCGCAAAAGTTCAATTACAATCGCTATAGGTTCACAGGAAATATTGCGGATATAATTATTTGTGCTGCTAATATTTTTGATTATTATATCCGCAGGTGTACATAAAAAGGAAAGTCAGTGAAAAAAATGTTTTTAAACCTTGACATTTACTGTAGTGCAAGCGTAGAGTAACGCAAATGCAGAGCGTATCAAAACTTAAAACAATTTTAGATCAGTCTAATTTATTATATGTACTGCCGAAGCAAGGTTTATGTATGCAACGAAATGAGCCAAATAAAAACTTTCACTGCCCTTGTCTAATTTGTGCAGTCGATTGCTTAAGTCAAGAATGTTTTTTATAATAATTTTATCATAAAAACTGAATACATAAGAGTAGTGTGTGGTATAAAGGTGTATTGTATTTATAGGTTATTGACGCCACTTAAAGAAAGAAGTGATCGTTCAATTGTTTTGGTAATTCCCAAGCTTCACGTCACCCTCTCTATTGTATTTGAAGAATGGGGAAGTACACGTCGTCTGACGCACGTTAACCCACGTATATGAACGAAACTAATACTGCTAGTCGTTAGGAGAATACTAACAAAAAAGCAGTGTTCTCTCAGGTTGCACATTCCTCATTCGGAGGTTAAGGAAAAATGTGTCCGATATCTATGATTTATATTAGAATAGTTTTCTGAATCTTCTCTAAATATGGAGAATGACATTTACATATGTTTTCCAATAAATTTCTGTTATTCTGACAACTCAACTTGAAACAATGACTGATAACTTAATACGCGGTACCATAGAGTAAGTATGCGAGTCAAACGTGTCACTTATTTATTATACGGGCTGATTTGTTTCGTGTTACACATATAAATATGACTTTGTTTTCGTGTCATGCTAATATATATGTATGGGTCAAACGTTTTTTTCTCACAATCAAATTTCCTGGCACAACTTCCATAGAATCAATTATATATAGTTGTTATAAATTATTCAAATATTTTAACGCTTTTTCTCAGGTTTAATTATATTGGTTGAGCAGCGAGAGTTTAGATTAAAAATCGTTAATTTCCATCTTAATATAATTGTTATTTCGTTTTCTGCTGCCAGAGAAAAAATCGGAAATGTTGTCATTAAATTTGCATTCGTAGCCCTACATTTTCTCTGGGGCTTTCTATCTACGTCATTGGTTTATGAAATATCAAACAGCGCAGTCTAATGCAATTAAGGCTATTTATGCTTGCATAGAGGTCTATATTACGATGGCTTATGCGGGGCTTATACGGCTTACAAAGGCCTCAGTGGACACGCAAAGAATTTTGTAGAAATTTTTACAACAAATCCTTTGTAAACGAGGTTTTATTTGTCTAGTTTAGGTAAGTGGACCTTAGTAATTGGATAGGCTTAAAATGACATTTTTAATCGCGGTAACAGGGAACGAATGTTTTAAAATAACGGCACATTTTTTTGTTGGAAGTATTAATTTTATCTAAGGAGAATAAAGGTTACAGTAGATTTTATCGTCTATATTCGTCATCGCTATTACAAACAAATTCCTTATAATCGATAAATTATATAAAAGCACCATGTTTGTCAACTACGCTGTTTTTTAGTCGAGGTTAGATGGCTTCAGTGAATAAATTTCAGTGATTCATAAATAAGTAATATGCAGAAATCAGCGACCACTACCTAACCGTATAATACAAAGCCAAATACGTAAGCCAATAAGAAAAAAATCAAGCAGTTCTTTACAGTATTTTGTTGAATTACTAACAGTACGCTACAAATAGTGAGAAGGTGTAGTGTAACGATTGAAACTTGATACAACAAATGGGCGGCATTTCAATCGTGACCGCTTTCATCGAATTTGCATCGGGCGGGAATACACTGACGTCAGCTCTTGGCGCTTTTGTCATTTACACTTGTAGAGCGAAAGATCTTTATCTTAGTAGTGCAAATCCATTAGCATCGTGCAAAACGGTATGCATGGTAGAAATTTTGATTTTTAGCTCGTGTACAAACGTCAGGGATTTCTCAATATTTAGTTCTCAAAATGTTTAATCAAATCTTGAAAGTCACATTTATATCATTTGTTGGTCTTAGTTAAAGTTGTTTTCATATATAATTTGAGCGTCTTGTTTTCTATATGCTTTGCAACATTTACGGGTAAATTTAAAGGTGGACAATAGATAGGTGGATCACAAAATGAATTTGAAAAATTTTAGTTCTATATAAAAAATTTAGAAGAAAAAAAATAGTCGCGAAAATTTACCCTGTTTACCGTCGTTAAAATGCGAAAAATTGGTGCGTAAACACCCTAGCGATGCAGAGAGGCGTCAGCTTAGCTGTTCCGGTAAGCAATCGTGGATAGGTCCCTGGCATGCGGATTTGAGTCCAGTAATTCCGAACGAACGTGTCTGCCAAGTGAAAATGACCACGAAAAAACACACAAAGGACGCGAGCGCAATATCCCAGCTTAGTTGAGATCATATTGGACTCGGTAAATATTTTAAACGCTTCTCGACACGTCACGATAGAACATTATGACGTTTGCAAAGTAGTTAAGCAAAGCTGATGTCGCAGCCAAGTGTATTTAAAAAAATTGAGCTGTTTTAATTTTCAGTTTTCACTCGTCTTTATACAAGTAAAGCCTTTTCAGGCAAAGCTTCAGGTGTGTGCAGCAACATAGCCAGTAAAAGACATCAATTTACCATAAAACTTACTTTAATAGAGAAAAATCATGGATTACAAATAAAAAGGTCAAAAGCCGCCGGTTGTTTGCTTTCCATTATTTGTTTAAACATTTCAACGTATTGATGAATGACGGTCCAATGCAAATAGTTATAATAAAGCGACTTCCTAGCATTGAGGCTAATGTTAAAAGATGTGATCCGAGTGCAGTTTAAACCAATATGATTTCCTCTGGTCTTAATTTAGTACCACAATAGGGCTTTTCGGTATAGACCAACAATCAATATTTTTCCAGAAAAATAAAGATTTCGTCAGTCCCATACAGGCACTAAGTCGTGTTGGGAATTAATTTAGCTCTAAGTTACTTTTCTTTTTGCAGATTAATTATTGATGATTGTGTAATTCCGCGTAATGTCCGGTTGCTCTTGGAAATCGAGGTAGTGATACTGATAAGTGTTGCGTGATAGTCGAACCATCTGTGGAACGAAAATGTTTGCTTTCAAAAAGAAAAACTTGAAACAACAATTAAACGGATTGGCAGAGCATTCGACGGGGTATAGGAAATTGAATGGACGAAGAAATAGGAAGCTTTGGTTTTATTTCTTTGGGCTCATTGTACTTATTCACCTATTTGCCATACCAGTTCACGCAAGTGACACCACTCAATCTTTTACACCAACACCGAATCTTACCTCCAACAAGTTTACTGATTTACGACACAGTGGCATTACTATCCCTGAATACGAAAATCAAGGACTTAATGCACCTTTAAAAGCTGGACTATATTTTATTCTCAGCTGTGTTTGTATCTTCACAGTAATTGGCAATGTGATGGTCATCCTTACAGCTACCATCTTTAGAAAACTTAGAACAATTCCAAACATGTTTATCATCAGCCTTGCGTCAGCGGATTTGACGATAGGCACCGTTGTTCTTCCAATGTGGAGTCACTATGTTATAGGTGGTAAATGGGACTTGGGAGCATTTTGGTGTGATATTTGGACCTCGGTCGATGTTCTTAGTGTTACGGCCAGCATCGGGACACTTTGTGCTATATCTCTTGATCGTTTTGTGGCTATTACAATGCCATTTAAGTATTCTACTAAGATGACGCGGTTAAGAGCAAGGTTTATCATAGGTAGGTACCTCTGTTTACGTCAGTTTAGCTATTCACCAATGTTTAAAAGCAAAGATAACATTGGTATACATATTTCTCTAGTCTTTTTCCATAATCCTATTGAAACAACAAAGGGTCTAGGAGTTTTAACAAACTTATAGGATCAAGTTTACTGTCTACAGTTCTACACTCTACCTGAACCCCAACATGGTTAAATTGTTCACAAATCATGTTTTTTATACAACAGGTTTCATATGGATTGTTTCAGCCGCTATCGCATTTATTCCAATCAACCTAGGCTTGTGGAAAACGAACGAACCGGATGATCAAAAATTCTACGACGATGTTACGAATTGCGAATTCAAACCCAACACTGTGTATGCGGTTGTGTCGTCTTGTATATCATTCTACATACCACTTATTATAATGGTGTGCGCCTACAGTATTGTTTTTAAAAGTAAGTTATGCTTCTGAACTTGGTACGTTAAAAGAAACATATCGTAAGCAGTAATCTTTTATCTAGTTGCCATTCAGAAAGGCAGCAAAATTCGCAACCGAGAAGGGGTGTATAGACGAGCGTCTATGCCAGGCAGTAGAACTCTACTCTGGGGGAAACGGGAATATAGAGCCGTGTTTACAATGGGGATCATCATGGGCACATTTGTGATATGCTGGCTGCCATTTTTTATTGCTAATATCGTGCAGGTAAGTTTGTAGGTTCTCTTTTATTCATAATATGAAGATTAACCTATATGAGAACGCGTACGTGTGAGGTAATCTGACGATTGCCCTTGTGATAACGCTCCTTGCGTTTTCCAATTTACAAAAAATCATGTTATATTTTATCCCATTCTAAACTATAGCTGTAATTTTACAACCGAGTGTATAAAAAATAACCACGTCTGTCTAATTGGGATATGTATATTAACAATAAAGAGTATAAATCTATAAAAAGGAAGTGTAGAGATATAGGCTTAAATGTGTTTGCTCATTTATAGAAAGCAAACACAAGGACATAGAATATAAATTTCCTGACTAGATTGTAACTACAATTCTCGTAACCGTTTGCGTGTTGTTTGTTGTAGGTTTTCTGCGAAGGATGTATTTCCGCACCCGCATTCATGATGATCAACTGCCTCGGGTACATCAACAGTTTCTTTAACCCAATCATTTACTGCCACAGCCTGGAATTCAGGAGGGCGTTTAAACGTCTTTTGTTGTGTGGACTTTGTAGAGACGGTAGGTATAAGGCTAATAAGTTTTACTCTTTTCTTTTTAACACGCTTAGTTTAAAAATGACTGTGTAATTTCAGGTTTTCGACAAACGAGCAGAGCTTCACTTGCAGTTTCCTACACTCCAAGCATGAGTTCCAGGTCGAGTGTGAGAACTGAAAGTAGTTTGTTTCAATTGTCAAACTTTTTATCGGAGTCAGGGCTACGAAAGAGAACGAGTCGGTTCAGTACCTCCAGCAAGCGTAGCAACAAACCATCCCCAACGAATGGTCGGGCCTCGCCTGCATCTTCTAACGGCCAGGCTTTCCTTGAACCGAAAACAATGGTGTACGGTTTCAGATCTAGTATTAATCGATTTGATTCCGACACGACGTCGGGATCAACTAACTCTGTTGGGACGGCTTCAAACGGTTCTAGGCCACTGACAGCACTAGACGAGACGTCGGTCTCTGTTGCTAACGGTGTTGTTCGTGGAACCGACACAGAAACGAAAATGTCCCATATTTTTAATAATGCACCAACACAGAGACCACGCAGTGCTTACAAAGAGGTCACTCCAGATTTGAGCAAAACAGCGCATCGTAAGTCATCTTCACTCCGCGCCCTTGATGGAATCGCAAGTGGGGGGAATATAAACACTTTGAATACAAAAGACACTGATTTACTTCTGCACGAATCCGCAGAATCCGAATCAAATGCAGATGTGAAAGAAACGGATTCTGTTTCAGATTCCGTTGTCAGGTAGCTAGCTACTAACTCGTGTCGTTACAATTTTGTTTGTGATTTCTATTCAGCATACAACATTTTCACAGAAAATAATTATCTTTTTAAAATGATATTTGTAGTTATCAAGCGGTGCAGTTTACAAGCACCACGTCACATAGGTGCTACGATTGTTCAACAAAATAAACTGGTGGTAGCACTAGATATTATATATAGTTGTAACGAAAAAGGATAAAGATACAAGGAAATCTGATGTTTATTACAGTCTAGTAAAAGTATGTTTACCTTGGTGTAAATGTAGTAACAACGATAAGGTTAATTGCTGTAAAGGCAACTTATTATTCTACATGTCAACATTCTATACACTGTGTCATAAAGCGCTGTTTGTGTTAGGATTTTTTTTATATAAATAGGAATTACAATTTCCCAAAATTGAAAGCGTTCAGAAATATGTGATTGTTTAGTAAGAAAATACTATATATCAATACACAACTCTAATCGCGGAAGAATCTTTTAATGCGGTTTAGCCTCCATCAGTTAACAAAATATTTAATGGTAACGTAAAATGCCTAAGCACAATTGACACGAATTCTAGTGCTATTGTTATTTTTAGTTCATCTCAGGTATATATTTAACTTCGGGATTGACACTATAATTTGTTTAAATATTATGATAATTTAAAATATCGAAAAAAAGATTACTTTAAAATGAAGGATGTTATTAAAATAAACCGATGTTTTCGTACCGTATTGTATCATTTTATGTCAACGTTTTCTCAGGTTAAAATGCGAATAAAAGTATTCAAATGGAATATGAATGTGAGTTGTGGTAATAAATTCAAATAAAACCAACAACCCAATTTCTTTGACATGTTTTCATTGTTCTTTTTGCTGTATTTTGCACAGTTCCTTTCTATATTGCACATAATAGAACAAAAACTTCCATCGTGTATGGTTTCAACTTTTGTTCGATTTAGTCTGCACATTTGTACAACCTACTAAAAAGGATGTCCAAATATTTTTTAAAGAACAGCAATTCTATTATTGTATTATACTAAATTGTCGTTGCGCTTTGTAGCTAGTTTTTGATTGTGTTCACGTTACAATGTACATTGCCGCTCTGCAATAGACCAATACAGTTTTACTCGCTGTTATAAGACTTGCTATATTTTTATTAGCTTTTTTCTAATGTTTCTACGCTATGTATATAATAAATCAAACATCGGTTAAAAATTGTTGGGTGTATTAAGCAAAACATTAAACATAAAAGATCCATACCACAACTACCGGCCAAAGCAATACTATATGCGTATGTGTGTGCTCTTGGCTAAAGGACATGGCGGAATCCAAGCTAATACGACTAGTATGTTGGGTTTTTAGTATTTTAGGTGGTAAATGCCCTTTGATGTAAAAGGCACACAAGAATTAAAATGACAAACAAAGTTTCGTTTAAACAACACAAGCTATTTAATTACATAAACGACGGTAAATAAAGTTCACATAATGATGGTTTAAATAGAATAAGATTTGTACCCGGTGATGGGAAAACCCAGGGGTGTTATAACACGGATAATCATCAGAATGTATTTACCATCGTAGACTTGCATGTGATCATAACGTTCATTTAATCGGGAAGTTTCCATCATACAATTTTGCTGCGGCACATACTTTGCTTTCACCGTCGGAGCTATTCTGTGGGCCAAACGCGATATTGGTACTACTAATTGCTTGACGCTTATTAGGACAAAATAGAGAACACAGAAACCATTTTAAAGATCGCTTAGAAAAGTGCTCGTACTTGGTACCTAATCGCTCCAGCTTATTCTCTAAAGGCATAAGCCGTCTGCAAGCAGCCGGAAGGTTGTTTACTTGAAACCAGTTGGTAACCTATCGGCTGTTTCCTTGGGCAAGGCACTTGGCTTAATGATTTAAACTTGACAGGAGCTACTTAAGCCTTCAGTAAACTTTCCATGAACAGTAAACTTTCCATGTTGTAGTCTTGTGTTTCTATGCGTTGCCTTTCAGCCGAATGGTGTCTGGTCGAAACTGGTCGCAAGCTATAGTCGGTTGTGTCCTTGGGCAAGACACCTAACACATATTGCCTGAACGCAGCGGATCAATGGGTTCTACTAAACTAAAATGAAGGAACGTGTAAATCATACGCAACACACTTTAAAAGCTTCGGCGGTAACCCGACTGTTTGCGCGAGGTAATTTGACCATTTCCCGTGTGTAAACCCCCTCGGTTTTCTCATTTACATGGATAAACATCTAAACATTTTAAAACTTTCAGATTGATAAATTTGCAATGGTGCGTTTTATTTACCTTTACTTGAGGTTTCAAACGTTTATAAATTAACACTTTTTTTAAATTGTTTAGGGATAGAACCCCATGCGAAGGAAGAACCTCAATCTATAACAACAGCTTAATTCACCCATTTAAATGTAACTTATTTGGTACGCGAATGCTATTCCAAAGCTAAAAATGGAACGAGGAAAAAAGACAGCATAGCTTGCTGTATTAGTGCGTCGCCTTTCAGCAAGGCACTTTTACGGATTGTGTTAAGTTGATTGTCAGGGTGGTACGGCTGCATGGTGTATACCATATAGTAACCCGCTATTATTAGAAATTTTAACTTGCCGTTCTGCTGCACACGTATTAAAGCGAGAATATATCCCTGCAGATTCTATAAAACGTCACAAATTCGACTTGTGAGGTCGTAAGTCATTGACCTAATGTAAAGTGTACACAACTTAAACGAGCTAAAAGCCAAAAGTAAGATAAAATAGTTTTTTTATGCATATATACCGCTGAATGAAAAGTATATAGTCGCAAGAGCCTTTTAAACTTATTTACCGTTTATCTAAACGTTAATTACACTAGGCATAAAAGCCATAAGAATTAATGATTCGGACATATTACGATAGTCGAAAACGAATTGATCTTCTAATGGAATTTTCCTGAAATTTGGATATATTGCCCGCTAAAATAAGACAAACCTAGAACGCAAAACCAAATAAACCCGTTTCTTAGAAATGAAACCACCGGTTGCGTATGAATTGACTTGAACACACATTTCCAATTTCCTGACTCGCTTGCCCTTTAACGTATCCGATACGGTAAAAGCTCTATGTAAACACAGTTGATGGCAAGGTCATATGTTTCAAATGAGCTCAATTCGAAGAATTCTACACAAATAACGCAGGTTGTACAATTGTATTCACAGCACTACAATAGTCAGTTCTCTAATAAATTGTTATTATTGTCATCATCATCCTTTTCATCATAGTCTTCGTCAGAGGTGACGTCATCAATCTCCGAAAGGGTCATGCATTTGTTGCATTGGCAATTGAATAAATAATTTTCCCTGGAAAGAAGCTTGATTAATTCATTGTTACACTCTATGGTTCTAAGCTTACAAGTTGACATAAGTGTATGTTGGTTTCTTTCCAGGGTTAATGTTACTGACCAGAATACCTTAAAAATTCTTGTCTTGTGATCTTGCCTCTAGATTGCAAGCATTCACTTAAATATGATATCGTAATTTCTTCATCTTGGTTTAAGTCTTTAGTTGCTTTTAGTGTAAGCCTGGCGTAATATGAACATGTAGTTTAGAAAATTAGTCAAAATCGTTCAGCAACGTTAAACTCATTAGCGTCACCTAGCACACATATAATCCAAGGTAAACTCGCCACTAGGATAATGTTGTATTTTTAATCCATATAAGTATTATACTGATGATTATATATATCTACCCACCAGAAAATTTAATTTTTTATACTTTTGGTCCACAGCAGCATGTACATAAAGCTATTACCGATAAAAACGATATCAGTTTCCTATAATGGTAAATTACAAATCAAACAATACAAAAAACTTCCAATACAAATGAAAAAACTATGTTTAGATCAAGTGTCTATTACAGTAAGTAATACTACATTAACATGTTTTTACTTTGGTTTGGTAGTCTTATTTTATACCTGTGGTTGTTATACAGGAAACTAACTTCGGCGTTTGGAGCACAACTGTGATTGCATTTGCTCTGTGTTACATAAAGTCCTGCTCCCTCACAGTTTAAAAAAGTACCGGCAACTGAAAGGGAAAACTTGCTTATAGATTTCATTTGAATTAATAAGCCTATGTCAAAAATAATAGATTTTAAACCAAAATTATTTTGATTAGGCAAAATGGTTAAATATTTACTTTGTAAAGTATATGATTTACCAGATGACTATATGATTTACGAGATGATCTCTTTCGGTCATCAGCCAAAAGGTTGTTCGATTGTAATGTGTCAATGGCTACTCGTTTGTATCCATGCTTACATTAGTGCAAATCCTGCCCCCAGAAGATTAATGGTTGGGCACAAGGTATTCTAAATTTGTTTCCCGAGTAAAGATGTCCTCGACTTTTTCCAATCCCCACAGAGATAAAGATAAATATCCTATTCTTTTACATGTTTCAAAATGACGATGGTGACATATTTCTAAACCAATATATCTTTTTTCTTACCATTATTTAACTCCTCATACAAGTCATCAATGCAAGAATCTAAATCCAGTCGGTCACTTTCCTGCAATTTTAGTTCATCGCAGTTGAGCACCCACACACTGAGCGCACTACTGCCAATCCCCTGTTGATTTGTACCAAGCAGTGCAAATATATTCTTAAATCCATCGGTGGTAAACCAGTGCTGCACGGATTCGTCAAACAATGCAGACTTTAGCTGATCTCGCAACACTGATATTTGGTCTGAAAATAGTTTGAATGGTATACAGTTCTAGCTTCTTTAAACCAATTTGTGTCATTTTTATATACTTTTTTGATATTTCCCTTTAACTGTTAATATTGTTTAAGTATATCTTAAAACCAAGCAACTTCGCTTTGTGTATATATAAAAACCAAACAAGTAATTAATACATTTTACCCTATATCCAAATCCTAAAAATGATTTAGACATAACACAAGCATATGACTTGAAATGTTGGTAGATCTAAATATTAAAATAGAATTTATTTTACTTGAAAATTGTTCTCCCAACAGTTTATGAGCAATTTGTTCCACATTATTTGTACTGGTGTGACAAAACCTTTCAATTGCTGCTATAAATTCTTCTTTTTTATCCTCCTGTAAATAAGGATTGTTAATGTTGTGATGTTTCTAAAATGTTTGGTGAAAATTGACCAAAATAAACTATAAAATACTGAAAGAAAAAAAGCAGAAAAACTATTTTTGTCTAATTAAATTTCTGTACTGTTCATCCTATTCTGTAAAACACAATGCAATATAGTGTATTTCAAAATAAAATAAATATATTTAAAAAATCAAATTTAAGTAACATGTGATCTATAATTCAGTGACTTTCTCAAATCCACCATACCCGAGGTTACCTGCTTTATCCTAGCTAGTATACGCATGATCATTTGTATTGACGCAGTTTCTGGGGGAAAGTGAAATCCTCTCCACGTTTCATCCAAGACTTCCAGCGCAGATTTGTCACATTGGTCAGAAGAAGGACATAACGTCTGTTTTAAATGGTGGTTACTAAGGTCAGAAGGACAGTGCAGAACATGTCTAAACCCAGTGAAAATGAGTTAAACTAAAACAGTAGGAAAGTCTTCTTGGGTATAAAAAATAAATAAATCCTACTATTTGCACTGTTGTTTAACCGACAATAAGTGGGCAGGTCCCAAAGCGTGTTTGTGTGCAACATGAATATTGTTATTTTGAATTATTTGGATGGTTATAGTTTCACCAGAGAATATGCGACCATTCTACTGTCTTTTTTCCACTACCTATAACAATAGCTTACTTTATGATATTCATTGTATGCTTTTTCTCTACATGCCATGGAGCAATAGACTTCCTGAAAAAAAAAATAAAGTAAATAGAATTGATCTATTTCTAGTAAAAAGTATTGCCGTCCGGCCGATGGCTCGGTTGGTTAGTGTGCATGAGGTCAGTCATCATTTCACAGGTTGTTGAATTAAAACTATGAGCTGACAAGTCTGTTCCGTCCTTGCCAAAGCAATTAGCAGACATTTTCCGAACTTGGTATCATGAGATAAAATAAAATAGTAAAAATGTTTCAATCATATACAATATAGTGCCGTCTACAATAGCTACAGTAACCCGGTGGTTGCTATGTGATCTGATGAGTTTTTTTCCATTAACATAAACAAGAATAAAACATGATCAACTACAATAAAGTTCAAACTTAATTTTTTCAAAAATCCTTTTGAACCAACACTGTCCGCTTTAATTCTCTAAGGACAACAAAAAGTCTTGTTTTTTTAAGCTGTATTGGTCGGGACGCTTTAACCACTTCTGCTGTTTATATCTTTAGAGTACAGGAAAAAATTATCAATTACGAAGTTGATCAGTATAAAATTTTGTTTCAAATTATCTTAACTACACAACTAACTTGTCGAACTAGATGAGCGCATACACACACACAAAGAAAGTTGTGCCAAACAGAACTGAATCTTTTATATAAGATAAACTTCAGTACTAACAATTGTTTAAATTCATTCTGCAGTGTCTGATTAAAATAATGGCATTAAGTAAAAATAAACCAAGACAACTTTCATTCAAAGAAAAGGTTTTGAGCAAATCAAAAATCGCTAACACAACCACTCAGCTAACGCGACCGCTTAATGATAGTCCCATAGGTTTTGAGGTAAGCAGGGTTCCTCTCTAATTGAGTTATCAAGAATTACCAATTAATCCACTGTGATTAGGCGATGTGATCTAAGTGCCTTGACTTATTAGCAGCTGTTTCAATTCAAAAACTTTAACTTTTAGTGGAAAGCAAAACTGATAGAAATATGTAGTCATACCAAAATAAAGGTAATCACAAAGCATTGTAACCGGACAAAGATTATACACCAACCTCACAGTTAAGGCAATGTACATTGGTTTCAGGTTTAGCTTTACAGCATTCAGGGTGTGGAAGGTTTATCGAAGGATTTTGTGCCAGTCGTCTGCACATCGCTTCTGCAGTCTCCAATGATTTCAAGCAGTAGTCACATGCCTAGGAAACAATTGCTCATATATTTATTTAAATAACTATTTTTGAGACGAACCGTGCCAGATAAAGTCATACTTAAAATATCTTACAACTAATTGATATTGTTGTAGTGCTTAGAACTAGTACCAATACCCCATAACTAATAAGTAAAATGATGCATTATTGTTTAATTCACAACTTTTCATTTTAGTGAAAATATAAACATGCATATATATCTTCAAATATCTCTCCTATGTATGTTGAATGTGAATGTAACTGACATACTTTAATGGAAAAGTTTTTAAATATATTATTATATATAATCATAACTATGTTACCATACACATAGATTTATTACCTTTTGGGAAATATAAGACCAGTCGGCTAATGGCATGATCATGATAATAACCAACTAAGCTAACCGGCCAGCTAATTAAAAACAAAGATAAGTAATGGCTTTAAATTTTTTCTAAGCAATGTGAGTGATGAAAAATCACATGAATTGTTTCCCTAGTAGTCTATAATGCAGTTAACAGTTTATAATGCAAACTAATTTAAGTGGGGGTGGTTAGAGTTTATTTTACATCTACAACTTGAGAGTTAATAATCTTCAGTATTGAAGATTATCACTATGATTTGCAATAAATATTTGAAATAAGCACCCTGTACTTGTATAGTTTGTTCCAAGAAAATTGGGAGCAGACCAACGGCTCTTCTTCTAATATCACATCTCCACAAGTGATGTCTTGTTTTGCAAATAAACCATAACCCTGCATGTAAGGTATATATGTGAAGTAGAGAACGCTCACAAAGTATTCCGAATATTATTAAAACAGATGCGCAACTATGTTTAAACTATTCTTTTGGGCATATCTCGTAAGATATTCATGTTTTTTATCGTGAATGCGAATACATGGGTCTTTATCACACCAGCAATCTTAGGATACCAGAAGCCAGAGATATTGCACTTTGATGTATTTGATTAGGACATTGAACTTTAATTCAACTCATTATATAACTAGATGTGATATCCACTAGGTATCTAGCTCAATGACACCGTCTAGTCAGTAAAGGGTTTTGACTTTTGATCCAACACTTTGTGGCAGAGTTCTTAGCAATTTTTTAATGCTACCAGGTGCAACCTTTAATAATGGCAATTATAAATCTACACCAGATGGTTATATTACCTTTCCATCATCTACCTGCTTTATGTACCAAGACATATCATACAGGAAATATGCAAGAATTTAAATACAGGAAATTCTTGAAAGATTGATCTTCACAATTAGGCAGAACCATACAGTTCCTAAATAGATAGATAAAACAATTTAATTACGCTTACTGGTATAGTAATAAAAATAAAACTTAGTACGATATACAATAACTTTTTTAACATCAAAAAGCTTACTAATTATTTAATGGCATACAATGGTGACATTACCCCAAAAATATGTCATTAACAATAAAACAGAACCTTTCTAAAAATGTCTTATTAAAAACAAATTGAAATAAAGTAGAACCCAACATTTGCTTGTTATAATGAACAGTAAAAATGCAGATATATTGCATAAACAAAAACATTTTCAGAAAAAAATAAGCACAAATGTGACTATCAAAGTACAATACTGGTACTATATATATATAATATATATACCTGTTTATATTAGGCTGCATTATTGAACTTACAATTACAGTATCCAGTCAAAACTGCATATATGGCATCAACAGCAAGTAAAAAATATACTGCAATTCACAGTTTGTAAAACATATATTTTAGTATGGCTTAATATTTTACTTAACCTTACTATTTCGCACTATTGTTCACCCAGTTATTAGGCAGTTGGCCATTAAGTGTTTAGGGAGTTAATGTTTTAAGAGCATTTCTCGTTTTGTAAATATATCTGCATTCTAATGTTAGGTTCGTGTGCAAGACAGGTGTACTGAACCGCAGTACAATACTATAACAAAGGTTAACAAAAAAGGATAACCAGTAAACAATAACTAAAAAATTAGAATTAGTTAATAAAACTGTCTGATAATTGGTCGAACAATAGATCAAATATTCTTATTAGGCTGATAATTATGTAAAATATGTATATACATAAGTTATTATTTATTTAATATTTGTACATTTTTATGTATATTGTGCAGTTTAGCCATAATTAGGCTCGGAAACAAAGTCTATTTCTTTAGCAGACTTCACTTCTTCAAAAATCATAATTTCATTTTCGCCTTGATGGAGCCAAGGGGCTGGCAAATATAATGTTTGCTGTGGTCCTTTAGACCAATATCTGCCCAAATTCCGACCATTCACAAAGACAACTCCTTTGCCCCAGGTTCTCATATCTAAATATGTATCCATTGGAGCAGAATTAATCAATAATTTAGATTTATAAAATGTAGGTGATGGAAGAGATTCATAATCTTGTTCTATAGAAGTCCATGATAATCTTGAAATCTCATTAATGAACTTTTCATTCATTTCCATAGGGTAAATGGTCCAACCTTTGATAGCGTCATTTTTAAAAGAAATATATCCAGTAATTCCTTTTCTTTGATCATCAAAATTGTTCCAATTAATACGACCACCGTTTTCCACTAGAATGCTGACTTTAATTCTTCCTTTTCCATCTACGGGTAGTTTTGGAGATGCAGCCATGTTGTTTTCAATTACTGTCACTTTTACACCATCTCCGAATAAAATTCCTCTGTCGGCCACATTGTGCATACCTCCAATTTCGACATAGTTTTCATATGTAGTTATTGGAATTTCAGCCTCATAAAGAATATAACCAAATGACTGTCCCGCATCCGAGTTAATATCAAGCATCTTCCATACTTATAGGGTTCAATGCTTTTACCGGTGAGGGTACAGAAGCTAAACTGTTCCACAGTGAAAGAGATTGGGAAACTGCAATTTTACGGTAAGCAGTGCGAAGAAATTTTGAATTTAAAGCTAGGTCTTTATCAGTAGATCCGGGAAAGTAATGTTCAATAATTTCCCTGGCCTTGAAGTACTTTTCAGTCAAATCTCCATTTTCGGCAATAAGTGCATCATAGTCATAACTTGTGATGTCTGCATGGTAACCGCTATTATCTTTGTACGCTCCGTTCATAAATCCAAAGTTAGTTCCACCATAAAACATATAAAAATTAACCGAGCCTCCAAGACTGAAAATCTGATTTAAGGTTTCCCCAAATTCTTGTACAGATAAGCTGTGGTGGTTTTCACCCCACCAATCAAACCATCCAGTCCAAAACTCCATCACCATAAGTGGTGCATTCGGTTGCATTGCTTCGAGATCATTAAAATTGTTTTCCATTCGCTTAAAATTTACTGTTTTTAAAACACCTGGAATGCTTTGCTGTCGTAATCCATTTATCGAATCAGAGATAAATAGAAGTTCAATGATTTTCCCTTTTTCTGAAAAAAGTCCTGTAAGTATGGTATGTATTCAGCATCTTGATAATATGATCCATATTCATTGTCAAGTTGAAAGGCAATTATGGGTCCACCATATTGATACTGCATCGGTTTAACCAATGGGAGAAGGTAATTAAAGTAATGTGTCACTGCTTCTATATAAGCAGGGTACATGGTACGCACTTTCATTTTGGGATCTCTGAGCAACCAAGAAGGCAAACCCCCAAATTCCCATTCAGAGCATATATATGGTCCCGGACGAAGCAAAACATGTAAATTAAGCTGATGTGCAATTAGAAGAAAATGTACCAAATCCTTATCCCCAGTGAAATTGAATTTGCCAGGTATAGGTTCATGGAGATTCCATGGCACATATGTCTCTATTGTGTTTAACCCACAAGCTTTCATTTTTAAAAGCCTGTCTTTCCAGTATTCCCGTGGCATTCTAAAGTAGTGTACAGCACCGCTTATAATTGTGAGTGGTTTTCCATTTAATTTGAACGTTTTACCAATTGCGGTTAAACCAGCTTTAGCCTGTGCGGGTACGGGTGCTGGTACATTATGTTTCGTATTCTTCGTTTTTCCATCCAAATAATTTGAAAGTTGTTTTTGCCAGTTAAACGTCATCCAAAACAGCGCTATTACTATTAGAACAAGCAGTGGGGTTGACCGTTTACTAAACATTCGACTCATTTTTTCAGAATATTCGGATAAACTTCGTGATTTAAGAAATTAACTTTGAATGAGACTTCATAACTTTTCACGCATGATTAATTTTACGCAGCCTTTTTTTATTCGTCCTTTTTTTCTTCTTTTAAAAGTGAATAACACACAAGAGTTTGCTGCTGGTTATTTACATTGGAATTACGATTCACCTGAAAGTATGAAAATTAAGTGCAGAAAATGTCGTGGTTTCCTCATGGAGTATACCTGTATTATCAATGCACACGGAGGTAGTTTACAAGGTAAATGGTATGAGCGTTATATGAAACACCTAACGTAAAAGTGAATTGATACGACATAATCGTATTTACAAAATAACGGACAACCTTTTTTAGACGATCTGCAAGAGGAAAATGCATGCACAGACAACAACAGTCAAGTGTGGTTTGTTAACTATGATATAGCACCTGACTGGATACATTCAGCGATAGACGAGGTTTATGTTACAATTAATTGTTTATTTATGTATGGGGAAAACTAAAATAAGGGCAACTGCACACTAAAATGAAGATAATGACATTAGAATCAGTTTTAAACATGATGTTAAAGTTAGGGTTAGTTCTGGGGTTGAGATTAGTGTTTAAATTAGTTTCCATAATTTTAGTGTGTAGTTTTCCTCCTTTTAGTGTTGCCCTTTATGTATTCCTATTTAAGATAGGATATTCATGTGTATGTCTGTGAATGGGAAAACGGAAGTGGAGCTATCACTCGAGTAACAGTCAAGATTACTTCGTGCCTTATTGTCATTCATTCCAATTTTGGTACAACCTAGTAATCCAATGGGTTTGGGCAATGTTTACTAGATGTCTTGTCAAAGACACAACAGTCTAGCCAGTGACTAGTATTGAACTTGCAACTTTAATCGAAAGGTTACCAAATAAATCAGCATGCTATAAGGTCGAACAACTTAACAAATGTTGCAAAAGGGTAACTGGAAGATGGGAAAATTGAATTGTTCAAGTTGTAATGGAAGAATTGGCTCATTCAATTTTGTACAGCAGCAAAAGTGTTCTTGTGAAAGTTTTGTAGTACCACCAGTTTGGTTACAAAAATCTAAAGTTGATGTTGGGTTTAAACCAAAAATAGCGGAATCCAAACGATCTACACAACTGGAAACTCTAACCGTTATAAATGATGTAAACCAATCCGAGACCATATCACCAGAAATTGAAGCAAACCTATTTAACTTTGAAATTACAAGTTGACATTGGTCCCTTTATTTTGTACAGGTCCACTCGGTCCAGTGCCCTAAACACTAATCTCAACCCCAGAACTAAACCCTAACTCCAACCCCATGTTTAAAACTAAACTAGCGGACCTGTACAAAATAGAGGGATTGGTTGACATGGATATGTTTTGTGTCAAAGTGGCCCCTTATTAAATATATAATTATTTTTTAAACCTGCATTGCTAGAAATTGTACATCCATCCATTTTTGCAATAAAGCATTCATTTTAAGCACCGGTATATAGACTGCATGGTTGATCAAATTCTCCTTTAAACCATTTGCATTAACATATTATATTCTTGGAGGACTGTGTGGCTGCTCCTTTTATGCCTATCAGAACTTACAAAATAAAGACAACATATATATATGGACCGGTGCTTTTATTGACCGAGGAATGATGTACTCTACTCGTCAGCAATGGTGACCTCAACTTCAACACCAGGCTCGATGCTAATTGAGGTGATCTGCTTCACAACGGCAGATGGACTGTGAAGGTCAATCAACCGCTTGTGAATCCTCATTTGATAACGATCCCAGGTCTTCGAACCTTCACCACAAGGTGTTTTACGGCAAGTAATTCGAAGAACCTTGGTAGGCATGCGAACTGGGCCCTTCACACGAAGCTGTTTATCTTTAGCTCCTTTGATCAGGTCGCTGCAAACCTTTAATGAGATAACTTTAAAAAAAGATCCAATGAGATATTTATATATTAAACAAATGTTTTGAATTTAAACATAAAAATTAAAACTAATAAAAATATAAAAAAAAACATAGTTTTATTTATAATCATAAAGATAGCGAGCAGCCTATTCTATAGCCAACCTTTTCCAAGCTCTGGACGTTTCGGGAGGTCAAAGTGATCCTGATTTTATGGATCTGCACCTCTTGTTCGCCCTGTGGGACTTTTCCTGCATCTTTATATGCACTCATGACAATTGTATTCGTTAAAAGGCCGACGTAATCTTACAAACAAGAACAGCGGTGAGCCTTCTAGTAAACCAATTACGAAAAGAAAAGTAAAGCATGTGCCATTTCCGACATATGCTCGTGCTCCATCAAGTGTATATTAGTATTTTTTCCAAACCCTTTAATTTTTAACAAGCAAATTTATTATTTCACCATTCAAATATACTTGCTTATTTTAAAAAATGAAAAAAAAATATTAAAAGACAGAACAAAAACTTACAAGATTGACTTTCCTCTTTGATTAGTTAAGCTTAACATACTATATCAAATTTCGAATATTAACCCACGTGTCCTACATGGTCTAGTGGTTAGGATTCCTGGCTTTCACCCAGGCGGCCCGGGTTCGATTCCCGGTGTAGGAAACTATTTTTAATCTTGCCAAAAATCACAACATTTTTAGTTTAAAAGTTTCATTGTCGCAAATTCAAAGAAATGGCCTTTTTACCTATATTCTTATTTCGATTTAACTAAATTTAAACGAATTTACCAATACCTTTAAGCCTTAAAGTCCCCCCATCTTTTCTGTCTTTTTTAACAGATTACGACAACTGAACAAAATATTTATTCATGTTTATACCCGTAAATGGGAAAACGTAAGGGGCGTTAACATACGGCACAACGGACTAGCTAGCGACCAGTTTCAAATCTGCAACCCTTCGGCTGAAAGGCAATGCACTAATACACACCAAGCTAATCGGTCGGATTAAATCCAAAATTCATCTTTCTAAAATCTAAACTCTAATTTAGGAAAAACCGCACGTCGACTGATGGCATTAAAATATTCAGATTCAATGAGGCGTGTAGGTTTATGACGTCACAATAACAAGAGTAATCAGCTGGTCACAAGGGAGTGAAGGACAAACGAATATGCGGTCTGAACTCATACTACTGCATAACAGTTACTGACGTAAAGACGTATCTTTATGTGCTTTTATTGGTATATTAGTTTTAGCCAAAGGGTAAAATAGTTCAAAAATTGAAATAATGATATACAGGCCAGCCGATATAAAAGTTAAGTCTAGGCAAACTATTTTTAGATGTATAGTCTTGTAGACTTTTTTTCTACTTTATACCGTAGTGTTTGTATGTCATCCTATTTTTAGTATCTTTTAGGTTTTACCATGCTAACAGTAAGCTTATCATGTTATTTATTACTTTTATTGGTGGTGTAAGTGTGTTTCATTGACGACTATTGCCCTACTGGTTACTTAAATAATATATATAATAAATTACATTTACTTGAATGTATTGTAATATTGACTTTAAATACCTACCAGAGTTTGTGTTAGGGAAAGTATGAGCAAAATAGAAGAAAAATGGATTTGTTCTTTGTGTACTTATGCTAATTATTTTGCATCATTAAAATGTTCTGTGTGTCATCATCCACGGACTGCTGAAGTGATCCGTCCTCCTCCTCCATGTCAAGATGCAGGACTTCTTATTGAAAGCTTTTCGGACTTTTCGGATGCAAAAGATGACGAGCATCAGTTGATCATTAGCCCATCTGACGCTTTAAGAAAGCCAGGAAAGCATAAAGCAACTTCCAGTTCTTCAAAGAATTTGTTAGTGGACAAAGACAATTCAAATGATTCAGCACAAGGGCCAGAATTTTTGCACGATAAATCACATGGGTCTGATGGCGAAATTAAAGTTGCAACAAATTTGACTGATCAACCTTGGTCATGTGGGGCTTGTACATATATCAACTCTTCAAAGCATCAATGCTGTTTAAAGTGCAGGACATCTAAGGACAATGCCTCACCAAATGGTGCGAGTGCAAAAGGGGCAACTGCATCTAACCTGCAGACCCCTACAGAGGACAATAATGAAAAGAACAAAAAATGGACATGTTCACTTTGCACATATATAAACTGGCGCTCATCAAAGTGCTGTGTGATGTGTCACCAAACTCAATTGCAAAACTCACGAATGCCCAATGAGTTAGATCACATTTCCATTCGCAGTACGGTACAATCATTATCCCCAGAATCCGAACCTTGCACATCGTCAAAATATTTACTTGAAACACAAACCAGCTCAGCTACTGTGTCCGGCACTTCACCTCGTGTAGAAATTTCATCAGAGAAAGGTGACCAAGAGCAGTACTTAACAGAGAAACTACCTATAGCTAGTGAACACTTGTTGGAAAACGTGAGATCTAGATCATCCAGTTCATCCAGCAGCAACTCCCATTCTCCAAGGGAGGAACTGCAAGCGACTGCGAAGTCGAGAAGTCGTAGGCAAAGGCGGCAAAATCAAGACAATCAGGTGTGTGTGTCATGTTGTTATCACATTTCTCTACGTTATGATATGGAACATTTGTGATTCCTTTATAGTGCCAACTGGTTAGGCCCAATAAAAAAGCATTAAAATTTACTACTGTTGGCAAACACTTTTATTAATAAAATATATTGTATTAACAAGAATAAGGTTATAATAGCATATTCTTAATGTGTATCATTCATATACTGCAGTTTAAACTTTGTTAATGTTTTTTTTATTATCATCATTCTGACAATATTAAATTTATAATTGTAAATTCTGAGTTAGCCCTTGAAATTTTTTTCGGTGCCTGCTCCAATGATAAGCCACTGTTTTATTAGTATGTTCTGTGTTACCTGTCTTTTTGTATTTGTATTGAGACTTAATAAATAAAGTGAATTGAATTAAAGTACCTTAAAACTAAAATAATTTTTCTTAAATTCTTTGAATACTATAATGTGCAATGCATGAACCCTCAAAATTACTTACACCTTATTTTAGGCTTGTTCATCACGTTCTATCGCTGGAAATGGGCAGCGCGGCACTGCCTCTGGTGGTAACTTGTCACGAAGCACTTCTTCGAGCCATTTACCTTCATCCTCGCTTGGAAATCCTTGACAATCGTTCCATGACAACCAGAACTCGCAATCAAAATCTGCTCTTCCTGAAAGCCTGCATTGGTATGAATGTGTCTATATATTAATTGCTTACTTTGGGTTACTTTATTTTATAGATGATGGTAGTAGTATATCAAATGTATACTACCATATCAGCTTTATCTTAAATTTATCCAAAAAAGTATAATACTGAGTTCAAAAAATACAGATACATTTTGCTTTGAAATGAATATACATATATAACTGAAATGTTGAAGTGTATGATGTATTACAATCATCCATCAGTAATACCACTTTAGTAGTTTGAACTTGTCATGGATTATATAAGTTGCTTTTGGTTTGATGCATCATTTTATCTGATAGCCTGAAGATGTAAGACTTTAAATAATGTCTGTAGTGAAGATTACTTGTCTACGGTATAAATTACATTTAAATTCAATGAAATGTGTATATGCAGGTGTAGTTGAAGGCAATGCCGAAGCTGTAGATGCATATTTAGCTAATGGTGGAAATATAGCTCGCACGCTAACCGTAGATGATATTACATTGCTCAATCGTCCATCTGCATTTGATGTTGGTCATACGCTTGTCCATCTGGCTATTCGATTTCAACGCCATAATATTTTGGCTTTGCTGCTTAATCCCGAGGTAAGAGATTAATGATATATTTTAATCAATAATAACCACCTGTATAAACATAAAAGATGATCTAGTTTCTCTTTGTTTCAAACATATATCAGAATCGTGAGATAATTTACGTTTCTTTATTAGGTTACTCCACGAGGGTTTAAGCGAAACCCAGCCCATCTAAGTCCTCAAATTGCTGATTTAATTCGTCGTGAGATTATGGCGAGCCTCCGAACCAGGAAAGGAGATTTTCATTGCCGATTTCTTTCAGAGTTTACCACATTTCAACTACCATTAGGTGATTAAGCATCCTTTATAACCTATCTATTTATTTGCTTCTGTAATACAGGCTTTAACTAGGCATTAAATCACGGTATTCTGTCCAAAAATTATCTAACTTTATCTAGCTTTAAAAATGAATTTAATGTGTCAATTAGTAATATATATGTAAAATCATATTTAACCTAAAATTGTTTTTTATAATATCATTCACAAAACTGGTACAGTATCTGTTGTGAACGGTGCAAATACAGGATGCAGGAAAGACATAGTCTTTCACAAATTTAGCAGAAATGATGGGAACACTATTCATGTTGGCAGTTTACTATACAGTGTTGTTTTTGATATCCGTAAAAATATTAAAATTATAAATTAAACTATTGTTTTGATTCAGTTTTAAATATTTTTAAAACATCGATTTTAAATTTTGCTCTATACATCCCTAATCCAAGTTTTGTATGCCGGTAATTACATGTAATTTTTGTGTTGTGAAAACCATTTTAATCTATTATATATTTTTGAACTGTTTTTTTGTCCATGTGCCTGATAATAATACACTGTGTCCGGCATACTGCCAGATGTCAGTTACCGCTGGTTGCTGTTCATCTGGGAAACACACCATATCCTAATGTCTCTTCTACTTTCAGAAATATGTGATTTACCTCCTTCGATACAAAAACTACTTTTTAATGAGTTGCTGGACCAGGATGTACAAAAAGGTAGAATGTTTATTTTATACATTTTAGGCCAAAAACTTAGGTACCGTATAAACCGCTTACCACAGATATTTGGTTAAGTTTATTGAGTAAATTAGGCTTTGGTATGGTCCCAATACTTCTAACAAGTTTTAAGCAATTCCACATTTCCAATTGCTCTCTTTGGTATCAGATCAGTGTAATCTATGCTTGGTAACTTCAATGTTATGTCATATTATTGTTTTTGTATGGCATGACAGATAATATGCTTAACCCTAACCTGTATTGATTTACCAGCATGCGGTATTCTACATTCATCATTCTTCATATTTATATGTATATACTGAACAGTAAGTTTGAATAAGCCCTAATGACGGTTAAATATTCCACATTGACTGTACAATGTACAAAGTACTGTTTAATGTATTCCGGAAGTAATTTTAGAAGTTTAAAATGAATAAATGGATATTTATGTATACATCTCTGTATTAGTATTTCTGTGTTTGGGGAAAGTCATACACTGGAACCTACCAGCATTGTACTGACTGAATCACCATAACACAGTATGCCCTAAAAATTCCCATAGTTTCGAGTGTGTATTTAAAACTTGATTATTGAATCTAATTCCCCTGTTTGACCAGTGTCTATAAACTGGTTTTGCCTGTGAGAATAGGAGACATCTGCTGACAGTGTAAGAGGGATAGAAGGATATGCACTGTAATTTCATGTTTTAATGAACCACACTTAACTTAATTGTGCTATATAGCTGAAATTCAGATGTTTATTGTCCTAAAGTACTTGGATGCTCATTGCTAGTTAAATCCAAACTTATCTGTGTGATTTAAACAAATGCAGTGCGAATAACCATCTTTGCCTGTAATTAAACAGAACTGGAGGAAGAAGGTGCAATCAACTGGTCTCCTTCACTGATGCACACTGGCGACTCTAACAGCCGACTGTACGCATTGTGGAATCGTTCTGCCGGGGATTGTTTACTTGACTCAGTCCTACAAGCCACATGGGGGGTTTTTGATCGCGACAATGTTTTAAGATCTGCTATGTCTGAAAGTTTACAAGACTGTGCAACAAGGTTAGTCTGCAATCACATTATTAGATTCTTGTTGTGTGTTGCTTAATATACTTATCTGTATGTATTTATATTGATTTAGTTAAGGCACTTGTTGGTAATAGATAGTTAGTTAAACTAAAAGAATAATGCATTTCTTATATGTTAGGGTCATTTTTTTGTAACTTGAAACTTGAAAGAATAAAGCAACATAATGAAATTAATACTGACAAACATTAATAAATATTGTAGCGTTCCTTTAAACTGGATCCATGTAGCTTAATACTCCTATTATTCTTTTTTTATTAATGTTCAATGTGACCTGTTTTAGTCACCTGTCAGTTTGTCATGATGGATTATAAAACCAATTATCAGTATAATCATTCAACTATAATCATAATGCACTTTACACCCATATTGAGTGACCGTGGATAATACCAGTTCCGATTCTTGGTATCGCATTTCTCCATAAACCAGCAACAAATGTACCATCATTGTCGCACTGTTGCCTTGTTCGTTGAATTTCATTAATTCAAACCAAGTTATTGTGCAGGCCATAAAACCACAGCAATTAGCTCAAACAACAAATATTGTGGTGACATTATATAAACGTGATATGCCTCTCCCTAAATTAGGGAGGAATGGATATAAGTGTTGTATTGTTCATTACGTATTTATTGATTGTGTGACGAAAATAGCTCTGTGGTTTCACATTAATGTTGAATATGTTGAACTATTTATGGACATACAAATTATTAAACATTTGAATATAAAGAAACTGAACATTATGTGCATCATATATTTATATATATATATATACATATGTATGTTATGTTTTTATATATTATAACTATACCAAAATTTTATTTGTAGTTTCCAGTACAGTTTTATTGATAATTTATGTTTCAATCCATCATCCCAATTTAAGTTACACCATAGCAATCCACTTTATTTGAAATCAAATTATTATCAATGAAATATTGGGTGGGTTAATAGTAATTTCGCCATAAGTGCAAAATTGTATTGGGCCTTTATTGCATCATGTAACAGTTCCATGTTGTTAACTCACAGAAATTTAAATTAAACCAGTATTTTAGTTATAATGAAAGACTTCACTTCTAACCCACCAATGCAGATATGTACCTTAACAATATTTAGTTAAATATCTTATTTTTTATAGTTTCTTTCGAAGATGGAGAGAATGGGAACAATACCAGGCCCAGTTGTTGGGCTTCACTTTTACTGAACGACAATGTTTGCAAGACTGGGCTTTCATACATTCACTTGCTCAACAGGTATGTTGTATGCACTCAATAATCTTGTACAATTCTGTATAACTCTATTGCTTTTCGTTTGAGAAAATGTTTTACAAAGTGGCAATTAGATTTTCTGGTGCATGCCGAGTTTAGTTTTGTGCAACAGTTTTATTCCAAATTGCCACTTATTATTTGCAGCAACTAGCAACCCAGTTGAACTTTTGAAAAGCATGATGCTGTGCTATTCTTACTCCATTGTTTATTTTGAAAGAACTAATTTGACTCTATTATTGTGGCAGTTTGCATGAACTATAAAGAAACTTTATATTTTCATTGCATTCTTTTACACTTGTTAATATATCTTTATCTTGTCTTGCAGTAATTCCTTAGTGTATTGACCTGTCATTGTGTCTATTCTATAAATTGTTCAACCTTTTGATAAGGTCATACGTATAGTTATCTTTGTTTCCCTGAATCCGATAAGTAATTATTGTGTGTTGTTTAGCATTTTTCTACTGTTTATTTCTGTACCTGGCAATTAGAAACCTGTAGATACAAAACTCATTAGGGTTATTTGATATGTTTCTCCAAAATATTTATTTGTTTTTAAAATGATTTTTGTTTTCTTGAAGAGACTTTAGTTGTGTTTGCTAATAAGCCACTTTATTGATTTAAACAGTGGACAGCATGTTTTTCACTCAGTTTAGCAAGTATTATTGATTATTTAAACAAAGACTAATGATTGCAAAAGACATGTTTATTCTTTTAAAGAAATAAGAAAATCTGTAGAAGATTGCCTACAAAAGGTCACAGATTTAACCATCCCTGCCCTAGATATGGATAAAGGGAGTTTTTGAAATACCTAGTTTCAATTTCGAGGTCCTTTATTACTGGGTAATCTATATCATGTTTATGTAAAGTGAAACCTTTTGTTTGACGATCAGTGTTTCAGATCCACTTTACTTGTGTACCGGTCTTCAAATATTATTATTTATATTGCTTTTAAATAAACCTTATTAGCATGGTAAAAATTAATTAAAGCCATAACAACTAACCAGATTAACAAACGATGCCATTCCATTTCCAGCCTGGTGCCGCATTGGAGCATTGCCATATATTTGTTCTCTCACATGTTCTACGTCGGCCAATTATTGTGTATGGAATCAAGTATTTAAAGAGTTTCCGAGGTGACACCCTTGGATTTGCTAAGTTTCAAGGTAACTGTAGAATTAAACATTCGTATTTATTATTAACAAAACATTTTTGTACTGCTTTATAGTTCCACCATGTAAATATTTTCATTTCATTATGAACCCAGCGGATTAATGGGTTCTACCAAATTGAAGGACTGTGTCTATCATACACAACACACTGCAATATGTCCGGTAACCCGACGGTGGGCGCGAGGTGATCTGACGATTGCCCGTGAGTTAACCACCTTGGTTTTCCCATTCACGGGGATAAACCTGAATATCCTAACCTATCCTATCAATAAACCCCAATGGTTTTCCCATTCACGGGTATAAACCTGAATATCCTTACCTGTTCTATCAATAACTAATTTAAGCGGTCAATGGATATGCATATACTTGGATTTCAATAACGGTTAACTAATCAGAAAAAGATCTGTTATTTCCGCACTTAGCTATTAAGTAGTATATTTATGTTAAGATTGGGAAGTGTTAGACTTTAAAATGTCATACTCTATTTGTAGCTTTATAGACTAGATTAAATATTAAGCATGACTTTAATGTAGTAATAAAAGACTGTTCTCAAGGTGCTTTGCCCACAAGCACAATATTGGAGAAAGTACATCTAAATTTTGGAATAAATTATTTTTATACTATAACCTATGAAAATATCAAAATAATTTATTTATTTGCACCTTGTTTTGTTTCTAGGTGTGTATATACCATTTCTATGGGACCAGGGATTTTGCTACACCAGTCCAATAGCGCTAGGTTATACACGTGGTCATTTCACTGCACTAGTCACCATGGAAAACAACAACAAGGTAAATAATTAATAACAGTAGCAAGAGTGTTGACCACATATTATTAAACACCTATTTTGTCGTACCAAGTTTATTTAAATATAAAAATAATACATTATGTGTTCCTTTAACCCTTTAGAAACGATAAGAACAAATTTGTCCTTTTTGACATATGCTCATTCAAAATGAAAAATCTCCAACATTTCTTGTCGAAACTGCTAAAGTTTGGTCTCATTGGAAAGCTATATGATATATCTTTTAAAAACAGCAAAAATAAACATAACTTTGCATTTGAAATTTTGAAGTAAAGTTTAGTTGAATTTTATGACTTTTTTTGGTGTAATTTTGAGGGAAAATTATCACAAAAAAACGTTTTTTTAATACTACGCTCAAAAGGTTTGTTTCATTTAATGTCTCTATGGCAGTAGAATCAGTTTCGCTTCTTGGGATGTCCCGAATGTGATCTTACCAGTTTTTTTTTTCATTTTTGGGGGGTTTTGAGTATCTTTAAGGTTATAGTCCACAATTTGGTTCAAACCCTTCATTTATAGTTTATTTTAAGGAAAAAGTAGTAAGATAAAGCAATATGGACTTAATAGCAATCTAAATTTCTATTCTAACATTTTTTATAATAAAAAAAAAAAAATATTTGGCATGGGTGGACCTGTAACATGAAATCAGTGACGTAATAATATTTTGATGACGTCATCAAACCAAAATTATAATATAATTGTAGGAAATTTGTTTCTGAGTAACTTTGTAAAAATATGTTAGGCTGTATTGTAAACAGATCAAAAACTATAACATTGTATAAGAAAGAATATGACGTGGACCCCCAAGTAGTGACGTCATCAAAAAATAAAAATTTCAGAAATTTTGGAAATTTTATTTCGAACAACTCTAGTGTTGAACATTTTGTTCTAACTATAACACGAGAGGCGCTAGAGCACTACAAAGCGGACTCGGTCAAAACGCGCAAACTACGCAAAAACAATCTCGTTTCTAAAGGGTTAATCATGAGTTTTCAAATACCATTTCATTGTTTACTTAAATCTATAAAATGATATCTATAAATATTTTTGTTTTAAATTAATTGCATATCGCTTTTCGCCAAGTGAAAAGAATGTATACAAAATTCAATTTTAAAAATGACCGTTTTATTTATCATTAATCAGAAAAAAATTCCCAAGGAAACCTCAATAGATTTGTTTAGATCCTTGTTACATTAAGTAATCAAAAAGTGTTCACAAGTTAAATTGTAGTCAACCACTCAGGGTGATTCCCCAAAAGTTGTAACTTTTTATTGAATATACGACTTTCATCTTTCTTATCCACAAAAAAATATTTTTAACACCATTGAACAACTTCTTACTATTAAATATCATTTTATAGACTATGTCGGTAAAAGACAAGTTAAAGTAATTTCTTGGCTATTAATTAAATCTTTACAATTTTACCTTGATAATGATAACCACTTCACAGGACATTTGTGCTGGAGCGCAACATAGAAATCAGACGTACAACACTATTAAGCATCTTCCACTTGTGGATAGCGATGGAAAAGTTTTGCCGATCCACTTCACAGCGAGAGGACAGGTATAATTGTTGGTTTATCTTCCACTGAAGTATTGAGGGTTGTACTGTTTATTTTTAGCAGAAAATTGAATTTTGTAAATGTGCATAACATGTTCACAAATAAAAGGGCTCCGAAAGATATGGTGTTTTTTTTTTCTCAAATACAAGTTGTTTAACTGATTAAAGATCCACTTTAACTTCTGGACAACATTATAAAATACATAAGTGTTTATCGTTACAAATTTCTAAAATAACACATCCTCTTAAAATCCACTAAAATGATCTTCGCACTCTAATTTAGTTTTGTATGCATCAGGGAGTGAATGAAGAACAGAGAACTGAGATCCTTAAAGAATGGCTTGATTGTCATGTCACAGATGAAGGTTGGTTGGTTGCTAGGCAGCGGCTGGGAAAACGTCCTCCCTCTGTCACCAGATTGTTGGACGACTGGCTCGACCATTATCGTCATTTGTCTTTCCGGGTACTTGGTGAAAATCACCACTCTGATGATGAGGACTGACACTAGGTGTCATAGAATGGTAGAATCTTGCATTACAATCTTTGTCTTGACTCGTTTCACATATTTTCTTAGAGGTGGTATTTGTTTACTGTTCCATTCTGTATTTTAATTGTCCTCTGTTGATCACATTGATTTTGAACATGCCGCACCTGTCCAATTGTTTAGACACCGGCACCATAAGTTAACTCTGTTGTAAATTGCAATCACTTGTTGAAAATATCGTTTAAAACTACATATAAATTGTTTACCAAGCCTTTGAATAATTATGATGGTAAATTCAATGTTCACTGTGATGGCTTAGTAGCTGCCCTAGTATTTATCTAAACATTTATAGAATCGAGATTTACTAGTTTAGAATTGTCTAGTAAAAACAAGTCTTTGGCTAGTACTATAGATTTGTTTTTGCAACATAAAATAATGAATGTGTTTTTATGTTTCAATAATCTTGAGTAATTAAAAAGACACTAAGGCTGAGATTCTTTTCAATGCAAATAATCACTGTTTAATGTGGGGCATATAATACATTGTTCTGCAAATCTTGTGTCATTTTTTCTACAGTTGGTTTAAATAGTATGGCCACAGTTAATTGGGGGGGTTGGTTCGCTCCTATAGTTGCTTGATGGTACCTCCTTTAAATAATCATGGCATCTAAACTGTCCTGTGGTAGGAAATAGCAGAAATTGTTTGAAATGATTGTAATATTGGATTTAACAAATCATAACAATGTATTTATTATATATAATTACAAAATAGTGCACAAGTGAAGTGATACATTCACCAGACTAAACATTGAGTTTACTTCCGGATGCATTTCACTGTTTAATATTAAGTTTTTTTGCCTTTCTTAGTTAACGGTGTTCTAGAATCAGACAAACTTTTTTAAATATTAAAACAGAAAAGTTATGTTGTCCATATGGTTAGTGGAAAAGATTTTTTAGTTTATTTATAATCACCACCGGTAACAATCAAAACATTAAAGATCAAATATCCATTATTTGTGACTCGCACATAATAATTTCGAATATAGTGACAAAAAAGTGGCTTTAAACAGCAATATGTGACATTGTTACTTTAACTGACTACGACCGACCCAAGCTTAAAGGAATATTTGGTTATTTCGGCCACTTTTTTGTAGTTATTCGATATTGGTACTATCCGGGCTCATTTTTTTTTTAAAACACATGAAGTTTGCAGGTTTAAATGTTGAGGGTCACAATGACTTTAAATGCAAACTGCATCTTCCCAGTACCATTGCAGGTTTCTTTACCAAACATGTTACTTCTTAGCTGCTGCATTAGGGTCACATGACTTTTAATCTATTACCCGCACAAATCTTTTGACCTTGTAAAAATATGCCTTGATATAAAAAAACAAAACAAAATGAATATTGCACTTACAAATTGTATTCATAATAATACAAAACATTATTTGCCACAAACACCACCAGCAGATTACTTAAATTTAATGACTAATAAATACCATTTGGAATAAGTCAAATCTGCTATGAAATACAGACAGACATATTTTTTTTTAAAAAACAAATCTCTTTTAACCGTATTACTAAAAATAATTGTACCATGCAATTATTTACGAAATAATTTCATGCCTTTGACAATGTCAACGTTTTCTCCGGTTTTAAATTGATAAGCGAGTTACTGGCTTGGGCAAGTTCCGATATTGAAATGCGGCCTCTCTGTTCTACAAATTTCGCAACTGATTTTAGTTCATCCATAGAAATGTAAATAAATTTTCCACGGTCATCAATCACACCTGCAATAAACAACTCTATATTATAAAAAAAGGAAATAGGGCAATCAGATCAAGTGTCAAATAAAAAAATTATAGGATATATGATAAGCTGTTACTGTGTGTCACAATAGGATAGGATAGGATATTCATGTTTTTTCCCCATGGAATGGGAAAACCAAGGGGGTTAACACCTGGGCAATCGTCAGATTACCTCGTGCCCACTGTCGGGTCACCAGAGTGGGTATGATTCAGAATTTAGTAGAACCCCTAGAACCCATTAATCCGCTGGCCGTTAGGCAAGTAAATGACCTGCCCAAAAACACAACTGTCCAGCTTGCGACCAACCCTTCTGCTGAAAGGCTACTCACCAAACCACCAGACTAATCTGTCAAACTTATTGTCAATACTGGTAGTGTTAAAATTTATTAAAATGTTTGGTTTATTAACCTAGGTTAGATTTTACTTATTTCTTATTACAGCACATTCCCTATGTTATAATTGCTTAGTTAAAAGCACTGCTAGTTTATTGCACTATTTCCCAGTGGCTTCGTAAATGTTTTTGAAATTTGGCTTCTAAATGTTTTTGTTATTTGCAAAGCGTAATATAGCCTAAACAGTATCTTGCTTAACATTTGGTGTTAAGAATATGTTTTAATAAGTAACAAATCAATGCTTTTTGTCAGTCACTGCAAAACCATTCATACATTTTAAATACACCAAAATATAACACAAGACTCTAAATTACCGGTAATAATTTCATCTTTCAGCATATCGTGCACTCTGTCAATTGCTTGTTGCGTCCTCATGCCGAAATGTGAGGCCAGATCTTCTAGTAACACCACTTTTGTGTCCTAGTTAAAATGTACCGGTATTAAATAATTACAACTTTTTAATAAAAAATTATGAATTATACAATAATATCACTGTAAATACGATTGAATGACAATATTTCCAAAAATACCGGTAACTAAAACATTTGGCAAAATCTTTATTGTGATACATAATAGATACAGGCTTTCGTTAATATTACCATGAGGGTCAGGATTCACAACACTGTTAATATACAAATCGATATCCTACATCATATTATATTAGGAAATGGTATTCCACAACTACCTTAATGTATTGAACAAATTCTTGAAGTAAATTCTGGCTTTGTTCCTCAGAGGTGATAGCAGCTTGGCCCTCATCATCAACTGAAAACATTTCTTTTAATTTGAGATATTCCTCATGCTCTTTCCTCTCCTTTTCTTCCTGGATCTTTTTCTCTTCTTCCGCCTGCAAAAACAAGTAGTAGTTAATGATAAACGGCAACGGTGGACAGATGGAATATAGTGGACAACAACAATCGTTGTAGTAGTTAACCAACACTTTCAATTTGTTTAGATGTCAGGGTGTTTTAGAGGTATGATTCCTGATGGAGCAGTCCTATAGGTTGTATTACATTGTTAATCTGTCCTAACGTCATTGGTTTATCAATCATCAAAATATATAAACTAACATTACCTTTTTTTCCTCTTCAATTTTCTTTAATTCATCGAGTTTCTTCTGCATCGCCTCCTTTTCAGCTTGCTCTCGTTTCCTTTCCGCTCTCTCTATCTCCATCTCTTGTCGCATTTGCCTCCTTTCCTCCTTCTCCTGCAACTTCCTCAGCTTCTTGGCTCCCATCTTCCCCTCCCCAGCAACCGGAGCAGGAGGAAGAGCTTCACCTTCTGATCCACTTTCATCCAGGACCTCCTCTTCGCGTTGCCTGATAACAAATTTTAAATGTGAAAACTAAAAAGTTACATTTAGTAGAATGATGTCAATTCTGTACTAACTGAATAAAATAATAATAGGTTTAGAAAAAGGTAGCTTTTCTTCTACAGTTGTTATGTAAAAAATAAAACTTATCTTCTACAGTTCTAAGTCTCTGTCACAATTCGTAATGCGTTTATGACTTACTTCCGGCCCGGTTGGTCTAGCGGTTAAGTGCGTCACCTTTCAATCGAAACGTTGCAGGTGCGAAACTGGTTGCTAGTTGGTCAGTTGTGTCCTTGGCCAAGGCACTTTACGGACATTGCCTGGACCCAGCGGATTAATGGGTTCTACTAAATTAAAGAAACGTGTAAATCATACACAACACACTGCAATAGCTCCGGTAACCCGACGGTGGGCGCGAGTTGACCTGACGATTGCCCGTGTGTTAACCTCCTTGGTTTTCCCATTCACGGGGATAAACATGAACATCCTATCCTATCCTATTGTGACACACAGTAACAGCTTTACCAACTCAGTAGCTTCAGCATTTTATCAAACTATAGATTTAAAGAACATCTTCTAATGCACATAAGATAGACACTAAACAATGAACAAATCTGTTCATGTGAATTTCCCTATCAATCAAGACACATCTATCCAACCCAATTTCTACAACAATTTCAATCATGGGTACAAAACAATTCTTAAATAATCAACTAAAAATAACTCACTAATGCAAACGTACTGGTCAGCCATGAATGATAAATTATTCAATTAAAACAATTCTGTGAAATCTAAAAGTATACCTTTCGACTTCTTGTTGGTTTCTCCCCCTACCATCTCGTCTTCTTCTGCGGACGCCACCCACAGTTTCCGCTCTTTCCACAGGACCTGCTCGTGCTTGGGCTAAGGACAGAGATATTTCAGATAAACCAAATTTAACATTACGAAGAATCATTTATTAGTTTTGTCAAAAATATGCGCAACAACAATGGATTAGAACACAATAATTTGAATTTATATAAATATTTAAGACCAGGAGGCAAAAGTATGACATTAACATTCATTATCAAATTTAATAATGGTCACACTAATTAAGAACAGAAGAGGATGGATTTATACCATTAGTAAATTGTCAAACAGGGTTTGCGAGTCGATAACGGGTGAATGGTGTAAAGGGTTGATCGATTCAAGATAGTTTTTTTTTATTTTAATGTTTTACTACTCTTAATAATGTTTTACTACTCTTAATATGTTTGTACAATCGAATGTCTAATTATTAAAATGACTAAACAATAAAAACAGTAATTTGGTCATTATTATTTAGGAATAAAGGTTTAGATTTTTTGATTACTCTTAGCTTTTAGCTATTCTAATTTTTTGTGCACTTTCATTTGCCTCCGTCCCCTTACCTTGATTTGCACGCGGATTTTTACTGCCTTCCCTTGTAACAAACCATAATAAAACTGCAACTATCGTTGCAGCAAGGATGTATATAACAGGATTCATGTTTACACCAAAGTCGTGTTATCCACTTTAGAAACTCAGACTGCTTACTTACAAGGTAAACAAACAATATTCGTAAAAGAAACTTTAACCCTGGTTGTGTAAGTAGAATTAAAATATTTATTTGGGTTTTGCAGCATTTATTTTTCTTTTTAAATGCTCAATTTTCCACTTTCCTTTAAAGTTACTTTCGGTCGTTGTGTTACAACTTACATATTTTCGTGTCGTTATTGTGATTTGGAGGGAAAAGGTAATGTAATAAAACTAAATTCTTAAATTTTCCTCTACAGCTGGGTTTAAAACCTATTGACGTGTTTAACATTGTAAAATTGCCTGCCATATGATAAGTTATATAAGTTATAGACAAAACTACGCACAATATTTAGAGATTTGATATTTACTGAAGCTATCATTCAACCTTTTGGGTTTAGGGAGTGTGGTCTTGGTCTTTTTATGTGATTTAGCAATTAAAACGTGATTATAAAGTACGATATTATTGCTAATTTAACTAATGTGTTGAATACTCACTTTGGTGCCTGTTTGCCCTTGTCGGCCTTTGTCGGGGTTCGTCATCAATGTATTCCATTAAGCTCGGGTCGGGTCGGTTGTAGTCTGTTAAAGTAACATCGTCACATATTGCTGTTTAAAACGAAAAAAATCGCAAACATTTGCTTTCTTGTTAAGGATAGGATAGGATATTCATGTTTATCCTCGTGAATGGGAAAACCAAGGGGGTTAACACACGGGCAATCGTCAAAACACCTCGCGCTTATTGTCGGGTTACCGGAGCTATTGCAGTGTGTTGTATATGATATACACATTCCTTCAATTTGGTAGAAACCACTAATCCGCTGGGTTCAGGCAATGTCCGTGAAGTGCCTTGCCCAAGGACACAATTGACTTGCTAGCGAGCAGTTTTGCACCTACAACCTTTCGATTAAGAGGCGACGCACTTAACCGCAAAACCAACCGGCCGGACAAATTTTGTGTCCTGTTGAACGCTAATTTAGGCCAAACAATACCATGGACACCGTTTTAAATATTTATACATCTGGATTATAAAACAAAAACAACGAATACTGACGTCAAACAGTTAAGATTAGACTACTGGATACCAAAAAACATAGTCGAGTCTAGCCAACATAAAGCTGTACCATACCTCGCATTCTCCATATTACAAACAGAATCACTGTTATAATACATCCCGCATATCCAAAGAGAATGTACGCAAAATAATTCTTTGACAGCAAAGATCCAAAGGTAGATTTAAAAGATTCATCGAAATAAGTAGGATTTTCCTCTCCCGGATCCATATACTTTTTTTGTTAACAAATGAACAATCAAATATTGCCTGAAAACAGACCTAAGCGTTTTACAATATTTTATAGGCCTACAGGTTAACACAAATCACGTATGCTCACACACTTTATTTCAGCCAGTTCAGCGACTGCTAAAACAACTGCAGATATATAGTTAGGCGTAGCTGGTTATCTAAACAAAACGAACGGCGTTCTTGGTATATTCTGTTAGTCCACACGTGAACTGCCTAGGTCTAAAATTTTTGCTGTGAATAAAATATGAGCCGAGTTGACTTAATTGACTTTATGAGCTCTCATGATTATCCAACTTGTAAGGATTCCATATACGGCTTATTCAGTTTTCGACGGCTGCAGTCATACAATAAGGAAAAGGAAACAGCTGTTTCAAATTACTGCCGCTTCTCATCTAGGCATATAACGGCTTATGTGAGAAAACTTAAACTGTATTAGGAGGGATAACCTAAAATAAGAAGATTTAACTCTCTGTTTTACAACACTACGTCGTTAATCACAAAACATTCCTCTTCTGTATCCTAAACAACGTTTGTTGCTGTTTTGTATAGAATATTATAACACTTTTTGTGACACAAAGATTTTATTTTAAGATTTCACCGTACTATACATCTATAACAACACCCAGCCATTTTACATACAACAAGCATATAATTAATTTGCAATTTTCATTTTGTTTTCGGGTTTTCTTTAGTTTGCCGAGTGGCTTTATCTTGTTCCGTTTCGTTCTTCGAACTGTATGAAAAAGTGTGGTTTAAACAATGACACAAGAAGTTTGGGTTTTAATTTTTTTACGAAACAAATGGTAAAATCACATGTCACTATACGATTTGCTATAAGTCAGTTAAAATACCGCCGATAATACAGCATTGAAACTTCGAATGTGCAGTTTCATAGTCATTGTGTATTTTACTCAGCATCAGCATTTTCATATCTTACCCATTCTCCTTTATTTCGCTGTCTCCATTGGAAGTCGGTTTTGATTTTACTGTTAACAATGATAGTAAGTTTATTTAAGAATAAATGCGACCATCCAAAGGAAATTGCATTAATTATTGCCTTAGCTTTAATGGCTATCATATACAAATCAATCACACCCTTGACAATATTTCAGGTTTATATTATAACTTATATATACGAAGCTAAACACAATAGCTCTATATTGCTCGTAACTCACGGTTTCGCAATAACGATTTATTCTTTGGTTCCCATGTATTCACCATTTGGGAAAATTTAGGTTGCGGCTTGTTGTAACCTGCATGAAATATATTTTACGTAAGTTGATGTAGGCATATTACATTTAAAAAATATATACATGCAGCCTATGTTGTTTTACTATATACTAATTACGGGCACTACAGAGAAAATGAAATTCGCCATTGTGCTAACATCGACTGCCTGTTACATAATGGCGGTTCTCTTAATCGTATTTCACGTCTGTATCACTAGCGTAATTTAAGTGAAGCATTTCTTTTTCTTTGAATCTTACCTTTTAACTTATATGCTATGGCTGCAATGGCTCCAAATATGCAGAACGCATATCCAACCAAGAGATACCCGAAAGCGTTTTTGTCCAAAAGTTTACCGAAAGTAAACTGAAATGTATTTTGATCGTATTTCGGTTCACCGTTCATTTTACTAATTTATATGATACAAAGTACCTAATGCCTTGCGACAATAATTGAGAAGTCAAGTTAGAGCTGGCTAGTTTTAGTAAAGACTCCTAACTCCTAACATTCGTTCTGTTTCAAATGTACTAAATGCTAAATCTGATATATAGGTTTGTAGGCAACTGAAATGTTGATGCTATTTAAACGTCGTAATTTCTTAACCGTACTATACGGTTGCCGTTTAAGCTATAATCACCGATCGTGCTTTACAATTATATCCAATTAAGCCTCCGCGCCCTCGCACTATCAATTAAGTTGTGTATAATTTCTTTCTTGTTCGTTTAATTGCTATTGATAACATTCTTTTTTTCTGGATGTCTTGCAGATTAATGCACTAAAGCCTGCGCTTTAACGGGGATCGGAAACAGAAGTGCCCGGGAAGGCTGTAGCGGAGATGCGTAGCCTGTTCCTTTTACTAAGGAAGCAATTCAATCAATGAACAGAAACAAAATGCACAGGGCAAAGTGTAAAATACATCTGACCACATGCTAATTAAGGCCTTCTTAATAAATGTTGGTAACCTCATTGAGCAATGCAGTTGAACACTTTCAACAAATATTTAATAGCCGTTGTTATTCTTGCAACATCAAGTTCATTTCACAATTTTTATTCCTTTTTTATCAATTTAAATTTCAAATAATCATGAACGATACATTTTTTATCATAATATTTCAATTAATGGTACACGATGTAATTTTTAATCCCTGTATTTATTAAAGCAATCCATTGTTGTATTTATTAAAGCAGGTTGCGATAGGGGACTAATGACCGATATAAACCACATTGGGGCGTTAGAGGACTATTGTTATAAAATCGCAGCGTCCATAGAAACCTGGAAACTCCGCATGCAGTTTGTTAACTGTTGTTTGGATTTTCGATAGATTAATTAGCAAGTAAACTTCATACAACATCGTTATTCAGGTATTACGCTCACTTGGTTTGCCCCGAAAGTACATTTTATCGTTCAAGGCGGGTAAAGTATAATGAGGGCGGCACAAAATAAAAAAGAAATGTCTCTCGGGTCTTCAAGTTCGCATAGCCAAGTTAGCAAACCGACAAGTGTAGCTGGTGATAAACTGGAGAGCAAATTCACTAAAAAGGATTTGGAGGATCTTAAAAGTGCACTAAAGGTAACTTGCATGACATATATTTCAATATTGTATTTGATAGCCCTTTTAAAAAAGTATATATTACTATTTTAGAAATCCGTTTAACTGAATTAACTAAATTTGTCTTTAAAGCAAGCCTGGATATGATATTCATGTTGATTGCATGGAAAAACTCAATGGGTGTTGTCGCAATATTAATTGTTAGTTACCTGTTGACCACCTAGAGGTTACATAGTTATTGCTTCTACAAACTAAAGTTCTTTTACCTACTTTTGATGTGCATACAATACATTCTATATCTTTTTATGTTGTGTTTTTGCTTAAACCAAACATTTTTTGTTTGTTTTGGTTTTCTTAGTGCACATAGTTTAGCATGTGCAATACAAAAATTTGATCAATGAATTGTGTTCCTCATGACTAAATGCAATCCATTAATCTATATGTTCAGGTAATATCAGTTTATTTCCTGGCCAAAGGACACAACTCACTAATCAAGAACCTAGTTTTGAATTAACAACTATTTGACCAACAATCTTAACTAAGCTATTTGTCCGGTGACAAAATATCTGTCTTGCACAGAAATGCACATGTAAATTATTTTAATATTTGTTATTTATTCATTATTACAAAAAATGAGCAAAAAATAAAACTGAAACATGCCAAAATGTAGACCATTTGGTGAACTTAGCACACTTGTGATCATGATGACCATTCCCTTCTTATTTACTAAATTTAAACCTGAATTACAGCCGGATCTTGGATACAATGTATTCCCAAGGCGACTTGATCGTAAACAATTTGCAGATGAACTTTACCGGATTCTTAAAAAAGGAGTAAAAGAAGAGTAAGCTTGTTTTTTAGTAAAGTATTATTGTTGTGTTAAAATCTGTATCGGGAATTACATGCAATTTTTACGTTATTTTTAAATGTTGCTATTCCAGTCTTCATCAAGCACAACATTTTAGTCAATGCACTATTCCTATTTAATGAAGCATAATAAGTTAATTAATAATAACAAATAATTACCAGACACAAATGCAAAACTTGTTGATATATATGATTGTGAATTTGGTAAAATTTGGAAGAAAAGTGTTCAGTGATAGTAGCTCAAGCAACCTGACTTTAAACAGTCATTCTCTATAATTCTATTTAATCTACCAGGCATACAAAATAAACAAATTAACAAAAACTTGTTAAATTTTTTTAATTTACATTATCTAAGGTACATGGAACTATTTGATAAGATTGACATCACAAAGCAAGGCACTGTAGATTGGGACATGTTTGTCCAGTTTTTGATGCTCGAGTTTTATGAAAAAGATGAAAAAGTGAAAACCACACAGGTATTTGTTTAATTAATTGTATTATCGTGAGCCATATTTTGCTAAATGTTATTTGCGTATTACTTATGTGTTGGCCTAGGCGAGAATTTAAACAGCATAACTAAAATAGTCTTATTAAACCCTAACATAAGCCGCTTCCAGATGTATTTAAATCTAAGGGATACCCTCAGTGTGACACATTATAATGCAAAACAGCCGCTTAAATGTGCTGATATTAAGCCTACAACCTGCGAGCACATAGAGGTCTTATTTATAGTACGCTGGAATCAAGCCGCAAAGAAAGCATGTTTATGCATTCTGAACTGGTCATCTAGTTTAAATTGCAATGTCATAATGTGAATGATACCTATTTATTTGTCGTTTACAGTGTAAAAAGATAAAGTGCAGTGATCAGGTTCATTCCGTTGAGTGGAATGGGGGAACGACCAATCATCAACACAAAACTATACAAAAAAATTTAAGCACACTTCAATATACATTGTGGTTTAAATGTTTTAATTATTATATTGTCTCAACAGTACCTATGTTTAAGGCATGCGCTTAGTCCTTCTTTGGTATTTCTCACATATTCCTTAATAACACAGAACACATATTCTAATATGTTGCTTACTAACCACAGGTGCCACAGTGGAAAGAATTAAAGATGATAACCAGTCCCCACAAAGATAGCATTCAGAGAATTGAATACATCAAGGCAACAAACAAATACTTGAGCATCAGCAAGGAGGGTTGTATTGTGTTCTGGGATCAACATGTTAAGTTACAGAGATCAATTAAACTCCCCTCAGAAACAATAAAAGCCAGGTGGTTAGGATATGTTACTCTTGAAGTGGAAAATTGAAGTGGAAAAACACAAAGACTCTGTATGAACTTGAGAAATGTATATTATTTTAATAAGTCCGGCCCGTTGGTCTTTGAACGGTTAAGTGCGTCACCTTTTAATCGAAAGGTTGTAGGTGCGAAACTGGTCGCTAGCTAGTCGGTTGTGTCCTTGGGCAAGGGACTTTACGGACATTGCCTGAACCCAGCGGATTAATGGGTTCTACCAAATTGAAGGAATGTGTTTATCATATACAACACACTGCAATAGCTCCGGTAACCCGACGATGGGCGCGAGGTGATCTGACGATTGCCCGTGTGTTAACCCCCTTGGTTTTCCCACTCACGGGGATAAAGATGAATATCCTATCCTATCATATCCTATAAATTGTGTGGGCTCTTTACCAGTTTCTGAAATGGATCTAAAAATAAAGCAATGTCGCTTTTTCTGAAGTTTTTTTATTTTCTTATTGTTGCAGAGACTTGTGGGTGACAGATTTTGTGCTGCTACCAAATGTCAACAAAATTGCTGTGTCATTCACCAGCAAGGAAATTGCATTTTACGACCTCAGTTCCAAAGTTGATTTCAACTGCCAGTACAAATTGCAGGTGATTTTTTTTGACAAACTGGTACAATCACACCATATTGTAATTTAAAAAAAAACATTTCCAAATGCTAAATATCGAATTAATGTCCATTAAGTATCTTGCCTCAACCGGACAATGTCCATCGAATGTATGCTCCGATTCGGAACATCTTCGCTATGTAACTGATATATTTATTGTACCTTGTGCCACAACATGAAGCTATCATATATGTACAAGCGAGTATAAATTACCTTCAAAATCAAGTGTTTATAAAATCACTATATTGAAATGTTGTAATTGTTAAATCACAAATCTTAGTGTAAGTTTGAACAAACTTATTATGCAACATAGTGCCTGAATTTACAGTAAACATTGCATCTAATACAGATAGCTTTCCAGTGCTATTTAACAGTGACCAATGTTAACACACAGCCTACTTCTATAATGAATTAATCTAAATTTTCAGGATAAAGTAGTGGCTTTCTCTTATCCATGATAATTGAATAAATATCTAAAACAAGCATACAATATTTACTGAATAATGCTCAACTTCCCAAGGAACTCTCCCACACTCCTCTGTGCATGGATTACTGGAGCAATCCCGATGATTCCAATGAGTCAGTGTTGGTGTTTGGAGATATTGGTGGCAAAGTAACCGCAATGTGCTTCTCATCAGCCCAGATTGCTCTCTTTGACAGGTATGCGTGGATCGGATTGGTGTGCTATAGTATATCAACTTTGTGGTCAAAGCAGCTACCCCGCTGTGAGTGTAAGGTAATCTGACTATTACTTAGGCTATGATTTAATTACCATGTTGTAACGACTGTCAATGAAAGATACACGTATGTGTATCCTATTTATTTACTAGAATGACAATAATTAATTGGTTTAATGTGTAATGTTATAATAAATTTGGATATTGTATTAAGGAACCTATACAAGTTCATCTTTTATATGGAAATAATAAAGAATGATTTTCAACCATTTTAACATTATTGTATTTGTTTTCATCAAATGTTTTTCTCTTTCAGACCCTCCCAAAGTTCAGACGGTAACCAAAATGGAAACACAACAGTCTGTGTCAAAATGAAAGATTTGATCCGTAATAATTCCAAACACAACAACTGCCGAGTGGTTTACCACTCTGCGCATGTGGGTTGGGTGAGACAAGGTGTGAGGCACAGATTGTTTGTTTGGGATGTGTTTCTTTGGGTTATCACTGTGTTGAAAAAATATATGGAGGGTGTTAAAACGTGTGCATTAGATAATATTGCTCACCTCATATTCACAACTGCATAGAGCATGGTTAGACATGTAATTGCCATACTCTAACTTTCATGCAATACAGACAAATAAATCAATAATTTTAATTCATTTCATAGTTAATGGCCTGCACACCAGTATATTTAGGAAATACCAACACATGGACAATTTTTTTTAAAAGTGTTGATTGAAAAATACTTACAGTTTAATCTCCACCTATCTTCTACATCGCAGTTTTCTAACAATAAATTATTGCAGTGAAGTATGCTGAGCATCTGGAGTGCTTCATCAGCTGTTCAACTGGGACACAGAACTCAGTTATCATTGGGTTTGTGGAGAAGGCAAGCACCAAAATGCGAACAACATCATTCAGATACTATCATGGTGTGCACTGTTTTGACTACCACCAGCAAATGAACTTGATTGGTAGGTCTTTGGAATTTAAAATTAAGCAACAACATTTTTAGAAGCTGTCATTTATAAATACAGGAAGAACCTACTTTTTTATTTAATTTTAGTATTCTGTAGTATGGCTCAAGTAATGCCATTGTACTCCATGTCTCATCTTATAATTTAAAATATATTCCTTTACATAGAATTGGCAAATTAATGTAAAATTTGGGTGGTTGATTGTCATATAATTTGCCATCTTTAGTTTTTTAGAATTAACGTACCAGAATAAATATTGTAAGACATAATTTATTATTTTAAAGAATAATTTTGTTATTTTTAAAAGAAAAAAATATTCTCTGTTAGTATGTTACTTTCTGGTAGCAACATACTATTGTTGCATTTAATATCATTCTTGTGGTGAAAATTGTCCATTACAAAATAAAATTATTTACTTTTCCAGCCACTGGCAGTGTCAACCACCAAGTATGTCTGTGGAATCCATATGTGATATCAAAACCAGTGGGAGTTCTAACTGGACACATGGCGGCTGTCATACAAGTCATCGTCAACGTCAAC
>CH003320.1:0-27728 GCA_000149265.1 Ciona savignyi | reverse complement strand
TTCTGTTGTGTATATTATATTGTCGTTGTCCAAGACTTTCCACGCCTGTAAACCAACAAGAGCTAATGGTTCGGAATAACTTCCCCTTCACACAATACTATGGGGGTCATTGTATATTTGTGAGAGATCGATTGTTTGTCGAAACGTGGTTTAGTGGGTTTAAAAAGCTAAGGCGCGGCGCTCTACGTATGCTGACACCAATGTAAATTGTTAAATTGTGTTTGTAAGCAAAATGTTTTATTTAATAGCAAAATCCCTAAGATTTCAGTGAAAATCAAAGAAACACTGAAAAGTTAACTTATTTTTATAGCTCCTAGACAAAGTTTTAACACAAAACTTGTGTCGTTCAGGTAGTTATGATGGTGAGATAGTGATTTGGAATGCCAACTCTGAAGGCGTCATTAAAAAGTTGCAGCAACGTCAAAAAACCGCACAACGCCCAATGACAACAGCATCGACAGGAATTGTCGACGAAACTTTTTTCACAAGACCAATGACTTCCGATAGCCAAGGTTTGTAAAAAAATGTTGATTCAAAAGTTCACATATCTTTCAAAAACTGACATTAAAAAAGTTTGCACTTGTTTTCGCCATTTGTCAATGGATTAAAAAAATCCACAATTTAATATAGCACAGTTGTGTGTGTTACTAGGCAAGTCGGCCAGTTAGTTCAATCAGTTATAAAATCTATTAATACTCAAAATGTTGTTAGCAGCCATGGCCTGAACCCAGTGGATTAATACGTTAAATTAAAAAATGTTCCATCCACAGAGATAAAACATAAATATTATATCCTTATTGAATAACAGCCATTACTTAAACAGTGGAGTGTAATTATAAAAATGTGTTTAAATAAACATGTCATATAGTTAATTAAAATCATTTCGAGTTAAATTATTATTTAGTGCAAAAAAGAAGATAATTAATCGAAAAAACGTCCATGCAGCAAGCGAACGTGAAAGTAGTTGTGTGATTTCTCGTCTCATTTTCCTCCAACACCGGATGTCAGTGTTGGGAAGCAATTACACGGGGGCAGATTTGATCTCATGTGGGGGTGCAGGGCATGTTCGATTCTGGGGGGTTCAAAAGGGTGTCTTGCTCTCGGAATTTAAAGCACACCCACCAACTACTAATGTCATCGCAACCACGGATCCAGAGGATAGATATCTTATAACAGGTTGATACACTCTAGATTCTTTGCAATGTAAAATTAAAAAATATTTTTTTATGCGATCTATGATTAACTAACTTTTTATATATGAATTATGAAGTAAATATGACACTAAGAATTAACTAGCAGTCACACTTATGTACATTTTATGTCCAGATAATTTCTAAGGCCATCAAAATTTGTAGTACTTTTTATTTCGGCAATATAAATTCACTGATTGATGAAAAATGTTGAGTTAAATTACAAAGTTCCACTTAAAATCCAAACAAGAAAAGTGTTTTTTTGCATCGGGTATTATTATTCAATTTGTTGGCAGCGGACAGCGATGGGGCGATGAAAGTTTGGAACATCGCAGAATATTTGCTCGAGGAACCTTCTGAAACTACTTTTCTTAATCCTCTCTCTACATACCCTACAAACACACCACCTCCCACATTAGCAAGCTGGCAAGCTCATTCCGATTGTATAAACAGGTGAAAACTATGAAGAATTATTAACAAATTAAGAAATTAACCACTGTGGCAGCTGATTATAGCCAAATGAAGAATTGCTTTCTTTAACATGAGCATGATCAATAATATATGTTGATTAACCTTCTTTTAAAAAGTACCACATGGTCAGTCTTTAAAAAGTACCACATGGTCAGTCGTCTCATTGTCGAAGCCTTTTTAATTTGTTTAGTATTTTTTGCTAATATTAGATGATTAAATTAATTTTATAAACCCGGATAAAACTCCATTAGCAAAGGAATTAATAGCTTGTTGGTTTACCGGAATGCTAATGTACACAACATATTAAAGTTTTCATTTTTAAATATTTTTTTATTTTAAGTGCAAATCACTACATACAAATCATTATAGGCAGAAGGGTTGGAAGATGGGTAATTTTTCAGTAGCGGTCAATTTACACCACTTTAACTTATAACCGCATTTTCTTCCTATTGAACTTCAAGCTTACGCCCATTAGCATATTGTAGTGGCTGCTGTATTAAACCAACCAATGAACCACTTCGACCCATGTAATCTGTGAATAGATAATGGATACATCTTTAAATGAACTAGCTGTCCGGATATGAGGAATAAAACCTGATTTTCCAGCATTTCAATTTGCACGAGGAACAGCCGACTTCTTATCATCTCCACCTCATCCGATTGTAGCGTGGCATTATGGGACATCCGTGGTAATCGCATCGGTGAGTTCGGTCAGGAACATCACTGGACACTGAGCACATTTGATCCTAACTTGGCTGAAGAAAAGGATAAGGACCAAGCAAAAACGCAAGCTGATGGGATGGCAATGTATAAGGTGAGGTTGTTTAATTGTTAAAACATATATTTATATGTATTTATACTGGGAATCTTACAGTCATGATATTCACGGTCAAAAGTACAGTCACAGTTAAGTATCCAAATAATTTATAGAACATTATCATAGTAGATCAGGAAATGTGTAATTGAATTTTAGCCATAGCAGTACAAACAGGTAACGTATGAATAAACAGCAGTTACTTAAAAAATCCAAATTGTAAAGTATTAAGTAATACTCACAGATAACACTAATCATGGATATAACCAAAAAAAAAATTTTTAATTTAATTGCTTTTACAAACCTGCACATTGTATTGTGGTGAAAAACAAGTTCTATAATGGTGCACTGTAAAGGCAAGATATGACCTGTGGCACTGTAAGTGCATACAAATTGGTCACTGTTCTTTTATTACCCATTCACTGATACACCATTATTATTGAAGTCGAGTGAACAGGAGCCGGAATCCCGTGCCAGCACAGCCCCAAGGGCACGTGTTGTATCTTCTCACGGGTTCGACCCCGAGTTCCGAGCCAGCACTTGGGGCACCACAGTGCTCGGGAAGGCATACCAGGAGGGAAGACTCAATAAACGAGAGCGGAAACAACCAGGTTTGTTGTTTGTTTGTCCAGTCATATAGTATGAACCAAGTATAACAGAGTATTAGACAGATTCTATATTAAATATTTAATGTTACTGATATTTTTAACTCCTTTGTTATGTGAGCAAGCCAATTAATAAACATGTTCTCAAACCAGTAGAAGTCATTTAAAATGAAACAAGTTTCATATTCGGAATAAATCAATTGCCTTCTTTACTGCACGCACAACCTTTTTGCTATCTCAACCATATCAATATATACATAAATGTAATTATTATCCTATATCCTGTTCACTAATGCGTAGTTGCAGTTCATAGATTTATCTACTAACATCAAACAAACATGGTCTTTGAGTTGTTATTATTAAAATTTAATATATTGTATGCTTAGCAATTACCATGCTATGCTACTGACATGTTCGAGAGGCAAAACATTCTGATCACTTACGACATTGCCTGTTTCTGTTTTCGTTCTACCATTAGTTGTAAGTGGAATATTATTAGTTGTAATTGAGAAAGAATTTATATAATCCTTGTTTTACACACATCTACACGCCTAGTGAAACAATCTGTGGCATTTTGTATTGAATTGTACCAAAACAGCATTTTTTAATTCCTTTAATGATACAAAACCTGTTAAGTGACTCTAAGTGACACAGGGAAAAAAACAGCGGATGAACTAATCAAGGTGTAAGCAAAGACCATCAAACTTAACTACTTTACTACACAACTGAAAGCAATGAAAGTAAATTTTCATCTATATTACCAGGCACTGTTCCTGGGTACAAGGACTACATCGAGGAGTCAGCGGTTGGTCCATATGGGATCCTGGGCTATCGGGACCTCGATTCAATGCCAGTGATGAAGAAACCTGACTTCATGTTACACCCGCACAAATATTTCGGTGAGAAATCGGCGAAAGGAAAGAAAAAGCTCGGGAAACCGGAGGAAAAAGATGAGGAGGATGCAGAGAAGCAGATGGGGATCAGGGAAACAAGGCAGAGTAAGTATAAGGTTGTGTGAGTAGATGAACCAATTTAATTTTATCTTGCCCGCACTCAGGATCATGCTCTTTGTATAAATTCCAGTTGTTTTTTAAAGGATTAGGATTAGGATATTCATCTTTATCCCCGTGAATGGGAAAACCAAGGGGGTTATCACACGGGCAATCGTCAGATCACCTCGTGCCCATCGTCGGGTTACCGGAGCTATTGCAGTGTGTTGTATATAATAGACACTTTTACTTCAATTTGGTAGAACCCATTAATCTGCTGGGTTCAGGCAAAGTCCGTAAAGTGCCTTGCCCAAGGACACAACCGACTAGCTAGCGATCAGGTTCGCACCTGCAACCTTTCGATTGAAAGGCGACGCACTTAACCGCTAGACCAACGGGGCAAACAGATGACAATCACAAAATACCCTATAAAATTAAGGGCATGTTGATGTTGGATCAAGTTATCTTTACCCACTGCCATTGTTAGTTCCATTAAACGACTTTCATCATTTTAACAGGTTTAAAAGCTGCCTTTGATGAGAGAACTTTGTTCCCCAAAGAATTGCTTGACTTTGAGGCTCAGATTCGGACTGAACACGCTCAGAAGCTGCGAAACACAGCAAAGGAAGCATCTCGAAGGGTGCGAGTGTAGAGGCATATATCACAAACTGCCTTGTATAAGTGTTGTTTTTTTCAGCCAACGCAGTTTATCCTGTACATTGGGGAAAAAACTCGTTTTTTTTAAGTAAAGTGAATTGAATACTTCATTCAGAGGGATAATCTTGGGGGAGTAAAAATGCAGGAGTATTTTAACATATTTGTCAGAATACTATACCCACAATTGTACCGTGTGTTCCATGGGTTAAAGTATTGCAGTATAAGTGCCCTGTATATGAACACACGTGTCCATCAAGTGGTTGGATTTTACCCTGCAATCTTCCACCTAAATGTCTTAACTTTGGTAATCTATGATAATTGACCAACCTATGTTACTGCCTGTTATTCCTAAAGATAAGTATTCTAATAATAATTCACCACCCAGCCGAAACCCGTCAGCATCCTCAAGTCTTTCACGAACAGCAATTCGAATTTGAACCCGAACTCGACCCCAGGTGGAACGACGGGGGTTGGCTCGAAAGTTGGGAGTCGGGTTGGTTCGAGCCAGCACAGTCGACATCCAAGTTACATTCGTCACAGAAGTTCCAACACTTTAAACCAACCTGTTGATATGTCCGCTGCATAAATAAGCCATTACCCCATTTTCACCATATTTTAAATGATTTGCTCTTTGAGTTACTTCTTGTCCTGCTGTCATATGAGAGATAGCTATGAATAAGACAGATTTGTTATTCATGATTATCCAACTGGTGGGAAAATGAACAGCAATGCAAAATATGTATCCATAATTTTGTTGTTGGGACTGTGATTTTTTAGTCTTTTTATTACTGCAAATTTGGGTAATTAATCTGAATTAATGCTGGACAACAATTGATGTCTTGATCAGCAATAACACAACATTGAAGTAGTTAGGATGAAGATTGAACCCGACATCCGTCTGGTGGTAACTGCTGTGTTTTAGCCATATAACCAGATAAGAACACTGAAATGTTTAAATACAAGCCACTCAACGATATCATGAACTTCCCTAAACATGTAATCCATATCGTGGTGGTATATAGTATGCAGACAAAGCTTATATGAACTTTCGTTGTGAAGGCAACTGACCAACTTCTGTATTTTTGTTATATATTATGCATCTTGGGACTTTTGGTGTTGTTTTTTAGACTTGTTTTGTTTGAAAAAATATGAAATTTTCATAATTTTATTATTAGTAAATTACTCGATAAAGAGTGTTTTAGATGCACTGTGTTTTTGATCATTTATTCAACCAAATAAATGTGATTTTTAACAAGTGTTATGTGTAATAGTTACAACGCGATAATAAATCTTGTTATACTTTTTTGTTATTAGTGGTATCTCTTGGATTCATTACAATTATTTCAATTCTCACTTATTATAAACCTCAGTATTAATCAAAACAAATTAACATCCTTTTTTCAACTACTGCTTAAACGTTAATGCAAATAACATTGTAAATGAGTTAAATATGACATTAAACTGTAATGTGCACTTTTATTGCCTTTTTAGACACTTTTGTTTATGTGTATGGTGAGGCATTTTACTCCCCTATTTCTCTTTGAATAAAAAAATTATTATATCAATGCAGTGTTATAACTGTAAAATTGTCCCAACCAAATAGAAAACCCTAATTATAATATTTTCAAAGACTAAAACAACACAATCAACTATTCTGTTAAGTTGTGTCTAATTTCAAGGCATTTGTTGTCAGGACCCGGTGGACGAACAATATCAAATAACCCTGCTGACCTTTTTTGAACTTCGAGCATCTTGGCACATCGATCTTAGGTTTAAAACATAGGAAAACCATAAATAAACCTAAATTAATATAGGTGAGGTGGGCGTATCTGGTTTTGCCTATACTAATTTACGTTTTCCTATAATATGCTCTAATGGCAGACATGTTGCCATGTTTGTCTTTTTTCTTTGCAATAACTAATAATGTTTTTAACCATTTTATAAAACAACATTTCCTAACCCTATTTGCATTCCTGGTGACCACTGATCAACAATTCTACCATATTGAACAGTATGAGTCAAAAATTAAAAAGGTATAACCGAAGATTTTTTATGTGAATTTACTTATGATCTGTTACACCAACTATATTATTTTTCCACGAGAACCCTAAAAAATTTAACTCACACAGACAACAACTAAATAAACATATAATATTGCTCTTTAATTATCTTTTAGGGGAAGCCCCCTTTTGTGCAAATTTCTTGGGACACAGTACGAAATACACTTAAAAATTATAATACAAATAATCCTCTTCCATGATTTCTTTTCCAAAAAAACTTCCATGACTAAAATAAATCTATATAGAACAAATATCAAAACGACACAACATAAATTCAGTGGAACTTAAATACAGGTAACTATTATTACAAAGAAGCATACTAAAAATGAAATGCAACTGTATGTATGAAAATATACAAATGATTTTGGTTGTGGCAATTTCAGAACTGTTTAAGGTTCAAAGCCAGGCCGCTATACAGTGCAGTTATGTTATGAGCATGCCCTGAACAAATAATGTTTTGATTTGTGCCATGCAAAATGAAATAATGTGACACGATGACTACAGTGCAATAGTTCCATCAACTCAAGTTGGTGAGTGTCATTCTTACAAATGTCTATATAATACTACCATTTGCTGTGTAAATTACAATGATAAACATGAGTCTTATCCACTATGCCATGTTGTTTTTGGGACGTCTTGTTGCTCGATTACGTTGTCTTCTTGATGGGGAAACACCTGGGCTATTATTGGATGAATTATCTGGGGATCCAATGGATCTGGATGGTAAAGATCGTGGCGATGTTGTTTCTGGTTTCAAAGGAGGATTCGGCAGTTGTGTGGATGTTGCGGACTCTTTATTGCCAAATGGGTTCTGCAAAACTGATTGATGAATAGCTGATGCATTTTCAGCCGCTATATCTTCCGTTTGTGTGTTATCTACAGGGCTGGAATCAGTTTGTTCAGCTTCTTTACTGTCTTTTTGTTGTTCGTCTTGTACAGTTTGAAATGATGTTTTTGTCCCAATTTGTCCATCATATGTTTCAGAGTTATCTGAGGTTTCTTCCAGCTCATCATGATCTTCAGACACAGGTCGATTATAGAGCTTCATCACCTCCTAAAATTAAATTTGGAAAATTAAATTTGCTAGAATAGTGGCAATACCAAAGCTTGAACGGTCCTGAAGAACGGTATACTGCTCACCCTACAAGTTGGAAACAAGTCTTAGTATTCATGCAATTTCAAGATATTTAGTGATACCGATATTTAGTTCACATGACAACATTTACTATATCTCTTCCCTACAGACAGACACAAACATGAGGTTTAATGGTCAGTGTGGAAACTGAGGTTAACGGACAACTTTTACTAAAACACCATATGGTAGCACGAGAATAAATCAAAAAAACAACTCAATACAGAACTAAAGATCGGATTAACAAAAATTGCATGGAAATAATTTTAATTATGGAAAATAATTTAATAAAGTAAATTGCAAAAACTAAAAAAAATGAAATAAAATCAACTTACCATATCTATGCTACAAACTGGAGCTAGATGGCTCTTCCTTGCTATTCTACATGCAATAAAATAAAATTTCACCAATTTGATTGATGTATGATAATTATGTGAATGTAGTAATCATAGGTTAATGTTTTAAAATAATTAAACTAAAAAGAGTTTTGTTTTAGTAATAATAAATTCAATTGATATTAAAATGATACATGAATATCTGAAAAATGATCAAGTTTATTCAGACTAATATTGGTGAAATGAATAGTAAAGAATGTTTATTTGCTGGGTGAAAATGTTAAATTTATTCTACTTGGGCATTCACGATAATATGTGTTGTGAAAGTTGGGTTAAAATAGCTATGCAAATTACATATATTACTGTTTTAACATTGGGTTAAACTTCACTACATTCTAGCAATATCTGTCAGCAATAACTAGCTGACATGACACTACACATACGATAGGCTATTCATGTTTATTCCCGTGTATGGAAAAACGCAAGTGGCGTTAACACACGGGCAATCTTCAGATCACCTTGTGCCCACCGTCGGCTTTCCAGATCTTTTTCAATGTGTTGTGTATTTTTTACATGTTCCTGAAATTTGGAACCATTAATCCACTGGGTTTAGGCAATGTGCGTTAAGTACTTTGCCCAAGGACACACCGACTAGCTAGTGACCAATTTTAAACATGCAACCCTTCGCGACAAACCAATCCACCAAGCTATGCGGTTGGCATGTGAAAACTATGGCTGGTTTTAATCTTGTAACAATTTGCAGTGGGCTTAGGATTTGAATAAAACTGATGAATATAGGCATTGTCCAGTATTAAACCTTAATTTGATGTGGTTTATGAATATCATACCTCTTAATATATTACATTTTTTTTAAAACTTAAATTTTGTCGTTTTGCTTTTGGTCATACTGATAATTTACCACAATGATATGTATGATTTTCCGGATAAAATAATGCTCAATTTTGTCTGAACATAAACATTTTTTTATAAAACCATGCAGTAAACAATAAATTTATATTTGGGTAAAAAAAAATTAGTTCAAAACAGAGTTCCCAACCATTGAGTTTTCCCTGTTGTCGGCTAATGCTTGTTTGGCCAGATATCGCTCCCTTTTGATCTTGAAGAGAAGACTTTCAGGTATGTCAGGCACACTCCAGTCAATCATACGACCAATGAAAAAGACAAGATGCTGTGGATTAGAACAGGAAACAAATTATATTTAAATTCTTGATCAATCGTTGTATGCAGAAGACAGAACAATCATACAAGTGATGAAAAGTAAAAAAGTGCAGCCACAATGGACCAATGGTATTGTTTTGCTCAGTGATAAATACTAATATCAAGTAAATCTTATTTTTTGTCGCAGTATTGATCTGTTTGGCGTTAGAGTAAAAACAGTAAAATTAGGATATGATGAGACGGTTATATTTTTCTGCATTGGGAAATATAAAAAGGTTAAATAATGATTGCCTTATTTCTACAGCCTTGCACCTAATTTACCAAAGCCACACTATCATTGCCAAGGTTATTGTAGTTGAATAATGATTTCTGATTAAAGCATTTTTCCAGCTTTTGTTTAATCAATTAATCCACTGGGTTCAGCAACACCTGCTAAATACTTTGCCAACATACCTGAACAGCAAGTGGCTGGTTTCGAACACACTACCTTCAGGCTGATGGTCAATTTCATGTAAAGCTACAACATGCCAAACTAAATTTTTAGCTACTTTTAGATACTACATATTTTAAGTTAAATTACTTTTACCTCAAAAAGGATGACAAAAATCAGTTTAAGGGCAAGTAACTTCCAGTAGTACAAAGTAAGGTGGCCATCTGTGGTACGATAACCTTTATATCTGCACTGTCCTAGTCCTGGAATGGAGAGAAATAGATGGTGTCCTGTCATTAACTTAACCACAATACTGATACAACGTGTAGGTAAAACTGGTCATAATAAACACTAGAGATTAACTTTCAATTAAACAGCGAATAGACAGCACCACATATTTTAAAGGCATAGAGTTGAAGTAGGAGTGTTAGGTAAATTTTATTACTTACTGGATTTCTACTACGATATAAAAGACAGCATTTCCTTATTTACAAGGTTAAAGGGCGTGTTATGACACTTTTCCACTTTTATAAACACTGTTAATTTCCTACCCATAGAATAATCATAAATGACACAATTTAACTGCACATGAAAACATAGAAAGTAAAATAACATTACCAACACTGGCAGGAGAATGTGATAGAGTAAAGTTAGTGTAACCCTCCAAAGTTCCATGTCCCACTTGGTATTTGTACAGAATACGAGGAATAAATTCGGATGTAAATGCTATCAGAAAGGCCTGTGTAATAATAATAATTAATTATACAATGAGATAATGAATTATAAACTTATTTGAGCTATTTGTCTTAAAACCATCGTATTTTATTGCACAATATGCACCAACGGAATTTGTATATTGTTTTACGTTGCCAGAAGTATCAGTGCAGATTTTGTCAAAATGGGATTTCATATAATGCTGCTTTTTGTGAACTCGGTTGTAATCCCAGTTTGTCAGGCGGACTTGACTATCAGAATTCTTGCATGTACTGGTCATTTTGTATGTTTAAGCCATTAGATATTAAAGTTAGTAATAATATAAACTGTTTATTATTTTCTTTTTTAAAAAATATTTGTTTTGCTAAAATTTAACAAGAACCAATATACAAAACAGTCAATAAATTCGAACATAACCCAAATTATTTGTATTGTCAGAGTTAGAAAAGCAAAATTTTTGAATTTTAAAACTCACGTTGGTAATCACTGCTATCTGCACAAGGGCATCAAGAATTTCGTACCAAATTCCAATATTTTGTGCTCGTTCTGCTACAGGCCTTCTCATTTCACATACAAGTTTACTTGCATCCAACCGAATCTCTATCCAATTGTTAAGCAACGCAAATAGAGGGGCAAGCGGAAATGCAGCAACAAAGATTGTAATAAAACCAAACTGCAGCACTGTGAAATCAATTTATGTTCGGAATGAATTTCGTTAAATTTTGATAAACACCCATGTCCATTTTGGGTGAAGAAGGTTTTCTCTAGACAGGTGGAGTTACAAGACATTATTCCTGGATAATTTGACCCCACTAAACTTTTTAATAAATATCTTTAAAATACAGTGTTCATGTGGCACAGCTGTATAATCATTAATAGGAAAGTTTGGGGTTTAAAACCATCCAGTTGCTACATGCCAGCATCCTGATGTAATGCACTTAATAACCATTCCTTAAATCCATTAGATTAATGGAGTGAACAAAACTGAACACAATGTAGTTTGGAAATAAACACAAGTATACTTCACAATAAAAATTTAATATAGTTTATGAAGCGATTCATGGAGGTGGCAATGGTTAATGTTATTGAAAGAAATTTATCCTTGAAGTTAAGGTTTCTAGTTTATAACCATTTTGATTATGGTGCAAGGTTTGTAATGAATGTTCTCCTGATCCTGTGGATCACAGTGCTGACCGATCATACAATCCATAAAAGGATGTACTCCATAAATACCACTTTTGGCAACTATGGACTCTTAGTATTGTGTAAACTATCCATTGAGTAAAGGTATTAACTTCTGGAAATAAAATTAGTTTGTTTTCTATCCTTTTGATAAAGTTGAAACTGAAGGGTTTAGGCAATAAAACTTAAAACTTCACCCATTTCAAGATATTCATCAAAGAGTCCTTCATAATGGACGAGTTTAAGATATTCCTTTTCCCATGGTTTCGTCATTTTACTCTTCTGCTCAGCACCAAAAGCTTTTTTAACTTTTCTCCGTTGCCACCACTGTATTGCTTTCCTAAAGAATTCAAAATTATATGACTGATTAGTCTGGTGATTTAGTGCGTCGCCTTTCAGCTAAAGGGTTGCAGGTTGGAAACTGGTGGCTAGCTTCTTGATTGTGTTCTTGAGCAAGGCATTTAACGGACATTGCCTGAACCCAGCGAAAATTTTACTACATTGAAAGAACATGTAAATCATACACAATACACTACAATAGCTTCGGTAAACCAATGGTGGGCACGAGCTAATCTGACGATTACCCATGTGTACCTTGGTTTTTCCATTCACTGGGATAAACATGAATATTCTATCCTAAAATACTGTTATAAGAAAAATTACAGGCTTTATACATGCTGGAAATCGAATGGTTTACAAAAAAGTTTTAAATTTTGCTACAATTAAAACTGGGAAGAAGGAAATATGATTGCTATGATGCCCATAAGCTGCTATGCTTTTCCACAATAATGATAATGATTGTAGCAACAATCAAAACCTTTCTGTAAACCATGCCATTTTAATTATAAACCTGTTTTGTGGTAAAAAATTAAATTTTATTTAAAAATTTAAAATTTGTTCTAATGTAGTAACACGCAATAACTGCAGGAATCATAAATACCAACAAACCCAATCTACCAAACTGCGTATAGTGCATTCTGGTGTAGTCCTAGAATATCCTGCCACTTTTCCAACATGTGGGTTGCGGATTATTATACAATCCTACAACATCATGCCCACAATAAAAACTTAAGAACAAAACTACGCAAATATTAATTGTCAACTTTATATCTCTAGATAATGCATATACCCGACAATGGCTCAAGCCAGTTTAGTCAAATAGGTCATTTTAAAATCATAATAATAAAGTAATAAAAAGACGCACTGCGAAATAGCTACTGTAACTTTATGTATGCATGCAACATTCTCACAAATGCAGGTGTTATAGGGAAAATCATATTCAAGAATAAACAATAGCACCATATTCAACTTACGGGATAATAAGTTCTTGGACATTGTTAATGGCTTGTTTTCCAACCATGATGATAAAGAGCTGAAGAGCAAGATCTATCAAGCATCCTCCACTTCCACATGCCTCATTTCTCACTCCGAGGAACTTCCCGTAGTGTCCCGGATAACCAACAAATCTTCATGTAATGATGGAGAAAAATTTTGTTTAACGGTGTCAAAACTAAAAAGATTCTGTTATAGTAGACATTAGCTATATATGTGTGTGCTTCATTACAAAAACTAATTCAAAGTTAAATTGACTGGTTGCTTAAAATTGAACTTGTGACTAAAATTGAACTTATGACTAAAATTGAAAAGTTAAAATTGAACTTATGACTAATTTGAGGGTTTTGCAACTGTATTTAACCTAACTGTATAATTGTGGGTGTACTATAATTATGATATTTATTCAATGTGACAGTGGACATACGGTGACAAAAAAGTGCATCCTAATTATACATAATTACGACTATTCAGCGGCTGAAGTTAACTGAAATTAACATATTGATAATAAACACCAGTCATAGCACTTACTTCCCCTTAAAGAAAGCAATGTAGAAAATGGAGGAATAGTAGTTGACGAATTGAAAGATGAAAACTTTGAAGGTGAGAGCATTTTCGTACTCAGTTTGTGTTCTGTGCATTTCTAAAATACAATTTTAAAGGAACCTCATGCATTCATACATACAATTAAAGCATATCAAATGCAACCCCTTTACAGGTACTCAATATGTTAAAAATTGAGTTATAAGACTCTTGGTTCATTGTGTAGTATACAATGGACAATTGCTCTATCTACCCATTAATATTTGAGCAAATGCAACAAATAAATATAAAGTAACAAACACAAAAAAAGCCTACAATTTCAGCCTATAACAATGTTATTTTAAGATAAGTAATTTAAAAAATAGATTTATATCGGAAAGATTGCTTACCCCATCTCGTCAGCCATTCAGCCACGGCGGTGTAGACGTTGGACATCAACATGATAAGAATAAGGTTGATTACAGCTCCACTAATTGTCCTCATCAATGTGCTGACCTAATTGATTTAAATATTAAGCTTTTAAAAATAAACTCATCCGTGGATACAAGATGTCTTGTATAATAATTAGAGATTAACAGTGATTTGTTTTGAAATAAAATAAGACCATTAAATATCGATTGGTGCCAAAGACCAATTTTGGAACTTGCCAAAGATGTTTTTTTAAACTTGTTTTTTTTTAAACAAGAAGGCTAAGTTTTAACAAATGCTACATTATCTTTCTATTTGTGCTTTTTTTCTTGCACAAAACACACAAAAATTATCTTCTGGAGATTAAAATGAATATTTTATCCTACTAAAAATCAAAAACAAGAATAAATATTTGAGGCAACCTGTCCATGTATAAGCTTGTCATGACTGTTGTTCATCACTACACCAATGAGGCATTTGTAGAGGATCACAGATACCACAAAGATAATCACCACCACCAACTGTTGGACAACCACACAGTGTTTTAGGGTTCTAAATAATAAGCTTTAAATGCAGAGCATTATACAAATATCAACATGATCAAATCCATAAATTGCCATTAATTTTGTAGGCGCCTTCTGGTAAAATTGAAATAAAATTAATTTTCTATAGCCATAAGGAGGGCATAAGGAATGTGGAAATTGAATATAATTGGCACTTACCATGATGATCAGAATCGCGAATCCTGTAAACATCCTTCGTAACCTCTGCTTGGGTGAAAAGTGAGGTTCAGTGACCCCTGTAATGGGATTGACACTAAGTGAGGGTGCTCGTGCATTGTATTCAGGCCTGGGTCTCTCTTCCTCTTCCTCATAATCCATCACCTCCCAGTGATGCGCAATGTTGGCACTTTTTCGCTTCCAGAACTCAAGGAAAAACACAGCTGAAAGTAGAAAGGAAACATTTGATTCTACATTGGAACTTCCTTAGCATCATAAACTTAAACACAAAAGATACACCCTCCAATGTATTTTTATTTCTGTTAACATAATTCTACACATTAATTGATTCGTATGTAGGCCAGTTGTTTTTAAAGGAATTTACAAATTTAATTTATTTTGAATTAAATTAAAATTAAATCCACTAAAAAGTAAATAAGCTGGGTATCAGCGAAGGTAAAACAAATGTCAATTAAAAGACTGGCAACTTGGGTTTGATTTGCTATATGTATATTCACATTCGAGTATAAAAAATATTTCCCAAAGCTATGAATGCCATTCATTGCTTTTGTGTAGGTGTAGGCGTATTAAATATTAATGAAAATGTCCAAATAATCCGTTAAGAGGGACTGTCATAACCTACGGCTTAAAAAAGGCAACTTTTACCAAATACTGAATAATTGATGAACTGATGAGTTTTAATAAAAGGAAAAATTTAAGTAGTATTTTGTTATTTCGTAACATATTATAAACCCTGGTATTTAGCTTATTAGTTTATTTTAGCAATATATAAGAATGTTAATTTTTGTCTTTAGGATATATAATGTACACCTATTTTTATGTTGTGTTTCCTGTTATATTAATTACGGTTGTCAAATGTTTGCTGCAATGTAATTTTTAAAACTAGTAAGCATGGTTCTACTTTAACACATATTGTTATTTTTATACTTTGACTTCAGTAAGTTCACCAATAGTTTTAAAAAAAATAATGACTTAAGACTCTTTACTAACCCCAAAATGACATCATGATGGCAAATACAACAGTTCCATTGTTATCAAACAAAAAGGCAAGTTTGACCATTAAGCATGATTTACTGAGCGCCCATTTCTTGCAGGTTGGGCATAGTGGGCACATCATATAGTTGGAACCACTTGTACAAACTTGTTCTCTGCAATTATAACAAATAACATTCAAGAAGGCAGAGATACGGTATTGGCTTAGGCAGAAGAAGCTTCTGCTCGGCATTCCCTAATTGTTGTCGACATATTACACCACAAACATTTTACCAATGAGAATCAATATTTCAGTCCAGCTGTACCATAGAGTTGGGCCATTGCAGTGTGATGAATAGAAAGGGTACTGATTAGAATATTACATGTCCACCCTTCTGGAGCTATTCTATTCAATAATTACATTCAATCCTTTATACCTTGGATTTAAAAGCAATATATGTTAAGTGCACTTGCCAAAATAACAAATAAGTAACTTTTATCTTTTATCGGACTTTTTTTGCTGGGGGTCCTATGCACTACGATACTTACGCTTCTTCATTTCCATTTATTCCAATCAGACTGGCAAGAAAGACAATCAATCCAATTACCGCTACTGGAAGCAACCAGGCTGTGTAGAATCCTGCATAAAAGCAATTGAAAAATGAATCAATAGCTTTAGAATTAGGTACAGCTGCTAAATTGACTAAATAGTGAAAATAATAATGGAAAATTGCACACAATAACTTTACCAAAAAACTATAACGTACATACCAAGCCAAGCAAAGTAAATTCCAATTTTTTCTCCAAAATAATCTCGAATGTGATCCAGTGGTTGATATTTATACCACCTACCCCATCTGGCCCAGTACTCGTATAATATCTGTCGTTTATTCAATTTTTCCAAGTCCTGAAATATTAATTTATTTTTAATGAATATGAGGATGGATGTGTCATTTGTATCCTGGCCGGAGGAGAAATCACTTTAAATCACTGATCCATGGTTACCTGATAATAAATGTTACAGTGTGTTGTATAGGATTGAGATTTGCTGCTATATTAGTTCAACCCATAAATCCACTGGGTTTAGGTGATACTAAGTGCTTACTCAATATCACAACTTCTTGCTTTTTTTTAGTTTGGTTACAAGGCGACATGGTAACACACCAAGCTATTTAACCATTGGTATACAAAACATTGCATAGCATCTTATTCTCAGATTATTACTGAAGGTTGTAAACAGTTTAAATATCTTGATTATAAAATAAATTAAAATCGTACCTGAAATAAGAAAACCTAAAGTAAACAAAGTTTTAATCGTTAACTATCAATCAACACCTCAATTTCCTCAATTGGCTTAGGAAGTCGGTATGGTCCATCATGCAAAGGAAAAGCTGCAGTAAACACATCATCGCACAGCAGTCTTTCTATACCTGCATTTTTCACAATTAAAAGTCACAAAAATGGTACTGCAACACAGTTTACTTAATAATTTTGTATTCAAAAGTTAAGAATATAACATATATATACAAAAAATGGAACTAATACACACTACTGATGTTTAACATTTGTAAACATACTCTCAGACAGAAATTTTGTTTGGAAATTTTTAAAAACAACAGAGTCAGTAGAAATGGTTTTTGGCTTTCTATTTCTTTCAGTTTTACCATGTGAATCATATACAACCCACAGTAAAACTCAGATAGTTTATGAATTGTGATAACATAGGATAGGATAGGATATTCATGTTGATCTCAGTGAATGGGAAAATCAAGGGGGTTATCACACGGGCAATCGTCAGATCACCTCGCGCCCATCGTCGGGTTCCCGGAGCTATTGCAGTGTGTTGTGTATGATAGACACATTCCTTTAATTTGGCAGAACCCATTAATCCGCTGGGATCAGGCAATGTCCGTAAAGTGCCTTGCCCAAGGACAAAACCGTCTAGCTAGCAACCAGTTTGTACCTGCAACCTTTCGATTGAAAGGTGACGCACTTAACCGCCAGACTAACTGGCCAGACTAATATATAGATTAGAATAAGATAGGAATAGTTTGGATCCTCCAATACTTGCTGAGACCACAAGGAAGACCCACTTAGCTATCCGTTCCCTAATCTCAAAATGTATATAAATATATAAGAAACAATCCTCTAGCAATGCTGGTCCTGGCCGATATATTATCTGAATCTAGTAATATTTTACAGTTCAGCTGTAGTCATAGTTACCCAAAATTCCAGAGGAAATCTTAAACTTCTACAAACATACCTATTTCGGCTCGCTTCTTTTTTCCAAATAAAGTTGTTTGTAGAATTTCCCACATTATTCTACCCCTGTCTGCTGCAGAGAAGTAGGTATCTTGATTGTCACTTCCAAGGAAACTGAAAAAAAAAATTAAAGTGAATTAACTAGTGATCATTGGAAAATACGGCTAGTTGGTTTAGTTCATAATACTGTCCGCGGTTTGCAGGTATTGTATCCCTTATTAAAAAAAAAAAAGAATTTAAATACTTTACAAAAAATATTCAAATGTTTATAAAACAGAAAAGAACAAATCAAATTTACTTTGTTTAGCTTTTACAATATTTTAGATACATTTATATTTTTGTATTAAACAATCAGCAGACAGTTTTTCAGTCAGTATGGAATCTATTTGAATATTGCCTTGCACAATGCAGGGCCCACACAAAGAGATTTCCTTCAACTGACAGTGCTTGCTATCAAAACAAAAGGAATAGCAGTTTTAAATAGACACCAACCATATGGTTGGCTGAGTTACGGTAGAATACACACGTTTTATCTCAGGAATAAGAACATCTCGTAGGGTATTATTCTGTGCCGACCATCGGGTTATCAAATCTATTGCAGTGTGTTGTATATAGGTTCGAGAAGTTTTAGCAGATCCTATTAATCCAATCATTTCTGGCAATCTTTGATAAGTGCCTTGTCGAGGTACAGACCCATCTAAGCAGCGGCTAGTTTTCATAACATTTAAGCTACTGGTTGTGTCACACTGACCAATAAGGCTAACAGAGCAAACAAGGCTTGAGTTGTGTTAAGCAAGTTGATTGCCAACTGCAACTAATTTAAGTTTCCATGTACTAGAACAGTTTACAACAATCACTTTAGAATAACTGTTCAACTTTGAAATATTAGAGATGACTTTATCTCTGCTTTTACAAATAAATAAGTCTTAAAATGAGCCTCAATTCTCTTTAGTTCCAAATTAAGAAACCACACTGTATAAAATCCAATTATTGTTTTATATTTAATATATTTATACACACATATATATCTTACTTTGAAAGCTTTGATTTCCTGAAAGTGCAAGTGAAATACAGATTTGGGCGCTTTGGTACATCTAATACCATGCTGTTTGGTAAGCGAACCTTCTTCAGGATTTGACCTGACCATTGGTGGCTCTTGTATTCCCTTAGCTTAAAAAAATCAGTTTTACAAATCAAAAGTATATGCCATTACATGTTTACTGGGGATGGGAAAAGTACCATAGTTACTCCAGAATATTATTTTCTAAACCAAAGTTTTCAAACCTTAAAATAATAATGTGATCACTAGTATCATAATTACATCACACATTGCCAGTATGAAAAAAACTCTACTGGTGTTAATGATGTTAAAATAATCTCATTCACTTGATATTATCTAAAACAAATAAAATATAATGTATGGCAAGGGAGTTGTCATGAAGGGAAATGCGAGGAACATTGCCGTTCAACCAAATACCTGCAACGGAGCACGAATATTCAATTCTTCAGCATAGTAAGTAAGTAACTCCCAAGGACAGTTCAATTTATAATAGTGGATGGTTTTTTCTTCACTTACACTGCTATCCTATACGATATAAAACTTATAAGAAAATAGTGTTTAACACAACTTAAATACTCCGAGCATGGAATAAGGGTTTGTAACAGAAAACACTTTTGATTACAATAGTTACGAGTTATGATAATTTTAGTACATTTTAATGCCTATGCGTAAGAATACTAGGGTCAGTATGTATAATCATAATGGTACACTACCGGTACCTTGAGTCCACAAATAAAATATTTTTAACCAAGTTGGTTTGGTTTATCACACCTTGAACTTAAACATGCGACTATAATTCAACCAAATTCAGTGTATCCTATGTTTTAAAAATCTCAACAACACATTTAAATTTAGCTATTTTTTTGGTTTATTAACCAGCTTGTACTAGTAGTGATTGAAACAAGGACCAGTGTTCATAGTGTGCCTTTCCCAGAAACCCAAACACACATTTTGGATAAACTGAGCAATTTCCAGTTTAAATGCTAAATCATTGAATAAACACAGTTTGTCTGCATTCTGTAATGGTGCTACCTCTTCGATTGAAACTCCACTTCTTATTAAACATTTGATAAACTTGCTCTTCCATTTCTCTTTCAACTCATCTCGATTCCTCTCATTTCGTCTTCGTGTTTTCTCTTTTTCTGTAAGACTTTCATTCTTCGGACTTTTACTCACGTTGTGTTCCTCCTCACAAACTAATACAAAATCTGAAAAATTATTCTCATGAAATATCGATTAAAAATCTAGTTAAAAATAAAAAATAAATTAGCCGATCTAGTTTGTTTAACAATGCCTATTATATAGTGCATTGACTTTTATCCATTTGTGCATAAAGTTAAAATATGCAATTATATGGTAATATTGATAATCTGATAGGGCTAATTATTATTACAGCCAAATGTATTAAAAAGAGCGAGGCCGAATACACACAGATGTTTTCGAACACTAATATTGATCAGTTTTAGAGTTTTCTCAACTAGATACAGCATACAGATAATAAATAATTTATTTAGTATATATTTACATATTTCGATCCACGGTTTGATGATTCAAATGACGACATATCAAGCAATAAATACAGCCACTAGGAGGTCCAGTGCAAATTACACTTTGGCAATAATGTAATGTGCATTGCCGTTATCCATTTAAATATTCAAGACATGCCAATAATACTGATGTGTTTTAGAACATCATATAATAAATAGCTTCTCAAGCCCTGGTGAATTAGGTTTACACTTTGCAAAGCTGATTATGCACCCATATTTCATAAATGGGCAACCATTTTAAATTAAAAGTCAAGCAGGTGGGCGATAAAGGAAACACATTAAGGCAAAATGTTGTTAGAATATGTAACCTCCTGTTTATACACTGTAAAAGTAGCTGAAATAACTATATAAAGATAGTTCTGTGAGTGCAAAAAGACTTGACACCAAATTAAAGTGTGCATGGTTTAATACTAAATTTCATAAACTTCATGATTATTGGTGATTGCCTTATTGTCTGTGGGACATTAATATTACACTAAAGCAATAAAATTTATGGCAGTTTGTATTTACATGAACACTACATGTAACAAATTCAAATAATGTATAGCAGTAACGAAAATGTTACATGTTGCATACTTTAAATGATCAACTCTAACAGTAGCATGAAGCAAGGTACGTACCGATTTTGCGGATACCATCCCTAAAATAACCTTCCTTTCCGAAATCATTCTTATCTGAAAAAACTTCTTCACTCGGTGAACTTGAAGTTGATGGTCGGTCAACTAAGTTCTGAGTTTCACCCTGGATGTTTTAAAAGATATTATACCAACCGCAATATCGAAAGAGGGTCATGATACTCTTTGTTAAGCTTTATGTTGCACAACTTTATCTCCTGGTGTAGGGGAGAAATTAAAATTACAAGGGTTGTGCCCACAGTCCATTAATCACAAAAAGGTATTTTGTTGAAATTTCTCACTATTAATTCAAGTCTGGTAGAACAACGTATGTGAAGAATCTTGCAGAATGACATAACCGAGAAAAACAGTGAAAAAGTGAAACCCAGCAGAAAAGACAACAATTGCTGTGCTTCACTGCCTTTACATTCTAATTCCTATGAAGCTTAAGGCAGTGAAGCATTTGTTTAATACTTTAAAATAATACTTTTAGTTTATTCACAACCTTTTCAACATCTTCAGATAATATTGGCCTGCTTTCTTCTTCAGAGCCATTTCTTCCAATTTTTTTCAATTTAGAAGTCAGTGCATCCATTTAATTTTATTTCAAATCATGTAGCTGCAGATGCTGTATAAATAAACAAAATGAGTTTAACCTCTGCCCTGGTCATTCTTTTGTATCATTTTGTCTGTTTAAAAGGTAACATTATCTGAATTCAATAGATTTAATAAGTTTTATGGAAATTGCAGTGATAATATTAAATAAAAAAATACAGTTAAATAGTTTTATTAACACAGATTTGAGCATATGTGATTCTGAACAATGTCCATTTGCTCGGTTATTATATGTTATAATAACTGTCATTTACTAGACATGGGATTAATTTTATAATTCTTTTTTACTACTAAGCTATAACACACTGCAATTACTCCACGAACCCGACGATGGGCGCGAGGTTATCCGACAATTGTTTGTGTATTAACCCCCTCGGTTTTGCCATTCATAGTGATAAACAAAAATATCTCATCCTATCCAGCTATTTCACTGATTCATTGTATATCAGTAAAAGTTATACTGTATTTAGAATTTAATTTAATTCATTTTATTGTTGGACTTCTATGTATCAATACATGCACAATTGCACATATGAAAGACAGTAACTGGAAATCCAAGATAAAGATAACTTTTCTAACTTAAAAGTCATCGTAACCTTTATTAATTTGTATTAGAGCAAATAATAAAAATTTATCCTAAAATATATTTTTAATGTATGACTATGCCTACATAAAACTTCATTTTTTATGACGGCCGTCCAATATATTTCCAATTAAAATTCTTACTCAAACTCAATTACCAAGTACTGTTGTAGTACAACAAGCTCACAGAATCTCACTTATCAAATAATACTGTCATATAACTTACTGTGCGATTAATAACTTCCCATACAGCTCTAAGCCTTCACGATTTCCGGAGTAGTCAGAGAGATCAACAAGATATATAGCATATGGCTTGGGCATTGCTTTTAAAAACTTCCGGCAACCGGGATTCCCCTAAACAACTAAGCGCGTTATTACTTATTGTCGTCTTAATTTTTTTGGGGACAAAAATAACTTGAATATGTTTATGTATATTCAAAATTAATAAAAAAAAGTTTTAACTTCGAGAAATCCTAATGCGTGATTTACTTGTTCACTTACTGAAGTCTATTCAGAAATCTTTTACAAATTCTTAGACAAATAGGATAGGATAGGATAGGATATTCGACTTTATCCCCGTGAATAGGAAAACCAGGGGGTTAACACACGGGCAATCGTCAGATCACCTAGCGCCAATCGTCGGGTTACCTGAGTTCAGGCAATGTCCGTAAAGTGCCTTGCCCAAGGACACAACCGACTAGCTAGCGACCCGTTTCGCACCTGCAACCTTTCGATTGAAAGGCGACGCGGAAATATAGGCCTAAAGATAGTGGGATCTGTGCAGAGGATGACATTTTTATTTCTGGTGGTTTTCGTAATGTTTTATTTATTACAAAATACAGTTGTCATGCAAATAAATCGTTACTAGGTAATGGCGGCCTAAATACCATAGTTGATTGAAAATCAAATTATTACTATACTTTTATTAGTCGAACTTGACTAGGTGTTTTATTATATATATCCGGGAACATATAGGCATATTGTTATGTTTACAGTTACTATTGCAGTATTTACATACGCAATTGAATTTTTTTCCGTACTGCCTCTTCAATTACCAGTTCAAATCGTTGTTTTACGTTGAAAAATGTGTTAGTTATAAATAAATAGGATAGAAAATTCATGTTTATCCTTGTGAATTTGAGAAATACGAGATGAGTTACTACACGATAAAGCCCACCGTCGAACGTTCCTTTAACATAGTAAAACCCATCATTTCACTTTGACGCAACACCCGTCAAGTGCTTTGCCCAAGACACAACACACTAGCTAGTGCCTAGTTTATAACCTGAAACCTATCGGTTAAAACTCGTGGCACTAAACTACCAGACAGAAATCAATTGTTTAGGGTCGATATGTCATAAGCCAAAAATTTCATTGTTTAATCGTTTTCTTATGTGATCGAAAATAGTTTGTCGAAAACCAAGGACTAAATGGACAAAAATCGTGAAAATTTTTCCTTTAGGTCATTTAAAATCCGCCGGCGGCAACTAACAACCACAAGACACAAAGTACAAGCCGATCACGTAAACTGAAGAGAACTCCGTTGATGTGATTTATACCATTCTTATTTAGCTAATTTCATATTTCGAATCTACCTTCTTGTGACTAGTCAAACAAGAATTCATTCAAAGATAGTGAAGGACACTTATGTTTATGCCAAAATGAGGGAAGTTAACACGAATAATCGTCAGATCACACATGGCACAATCTGTTGTCCCATGTGTAACCTTGTGCGCTCAGCCTAGTTGTTAATTTTTTCACAGTATCACTAAATACCGTAAAATGCAAACTTTCCATTCCGCAGAACTCTAACTTGATTTCAAACCGTGAAAACTTTGTCGCGGGGCAGCAGGGATATGACGTCACCTCCCGTGAGAGCAATACAACAGCAGGTGGTGGATTGATTTCAAAAGAAGACGAGGTCGATATTATAGACCGTCATGCATTATTCAACAGCTGTGAGTCACGTTCCGACCGAACGAACTCAGACTGGTAGTTTTCGTATTAAAATATTAATGGGAAATAAATCATACCCAGCAACTGGAAATTTTACTTGTATGCCTGATGTGTATTGATAAAACTTCAATTTCCAGAAATTAAACACACCTTGATAAAGGTGGGTTGGAACTTTCACACATGACTACAAATTATATTTTAAGTATTCTAATATACCCTGCAATTATATATTTTCCAAAGGACCAAATGTTTCATTTTTAAATAAAATGTTAAACGATACGAAGTAGGTAAGGTTCAATTTAGTTCTTGCATCAAAAGAGCTATATCTGACTTGATTATTGATCAAAACGAATTCCTATGCCCATGCAATTGGAATTTCATTTTTGAGCATGCTCGGTAAATTAAAACTTTAGCTCAAATAATACAACAAGTATACGCGTGCCAGCCTCTCCAGTTCAACAGATGATTACCGTCCTCCCACGAGACTTCTTTTTACGATTTCCCGCGTGACTTGCCCAGTACTCTTAATTGAATCGCTCAGCGCAGACCAATCACGTGCGATCGAGCTATGACGTAATAGAGCGTATAAAAGCTCTTGCGTCCACGGTTAACGCCTTATCATTTAGATGAACTAAAGCCACGTAAAGTTGCTGTCAAGTTTTTCTGAGCCGTTTTATTTTACAGAATTTATCAAAATGGTGAGTTTGCTTTTATCACATACTTGCGAGGGTTTATACTTAAGTTCAACAGTATGGCAGTGTTAAAAGTAGTATTTTTTAGCGTGAATGTATCTCGATCCATGTTGGCCAAGCCGGTGTTCAGATTGGTAATGCTTGTTGGGAGCTTTACTGTCTTGAGCATGGAATCCAGCCTGATGGGCAAATGCCGAGTGACAAAACTGTTGGCGGAGGCGACGATTCCTTTAATACGTTCTTTAGCGAGACTGGTGCAGGAAAGCATGTACCCAGAGCGGTATTTGTAGACCTGGAGCCAACCGTTGTTGGTAAGAACCCGAAATTTGTGTTTAGCGAAATGTTATTAGTGATTTAACACTAAACCCATGATCGTTTTGCAGATGAAATCCGCACTGGTACGTACCGACAACTATTTCACCCGGAACAAATGATTACCGGAAAAGAGGACGCCGCCAATAACTATGCCCGAGGGCATTACACCATTGGTAAATTACAGAACAGTTCTTTTAAGTGCCGTTAGTTAAAGCTTACTGTTAAATTACAGGAAAAGAGATCGTTGACATTGTCCTCGATCGTATCCGGAAGCTTGCAGATCAATGCACCGGTTTGCAAGGTTTCTTGATTTTCCACTCATTCGGAGGCGGAACTGGTTCCGGTTTTGCATCGCTCTTGATGGAGCGACTATCCGTAGATTACGGAAAGAAGTCTAAATTGGAATTTGCAGTTTACCCTGCCCCACAAGTACGGTTTTCATGCTACCTAACAAAGAATTTGATTTTTTGAATTGATGTATTTTAAATTTTAGGTGTCGACGGCCGTCGTAGAGCCTTACAACTCGATCCTTACAACCCATACTACGCTTGAGCACTCGGACTGTGCATTTATGGTGGACAACGAGGCAATCTACGACATATGCCGTCGTAACTTGGACGTGGAACGTCCATCTTACACTAATCTTAATCGATTGATTGGTCAGATTGTTTCTTCCATCACTGCTTCGCTGCGTTTCGATGGAGCTCTTAATGTCGACTTGACAGAATTCCAGACCAACTTAGTGCCGTACCCTCGCATTCATTTTCCGTTGGTCACCTATGCCCCAGTGATATCGGCCGAAAAAGCTTACCACGAGCAGCTGTCCGTTGGCGAAATTACCAACGCTTGCTTCGAACCGGCTAACCAGATGGTGAAATGCGATCCTCGTCATGGAAAGTACATGGCTTGCTGTATGCTGTACCGTGGGGACGTTGTGCCGAAGGACGTCAATGCGGCTATCGCTTCAATCAAAACCAAGCGAACTATCCAGGTAGATAATAAAGTCTTGAGCTTGGTATACTAGCATTTCGGATTTGACACCCAATTTAACTGTTTTACAGTTCGTTGATTGGTGTCCGACTGGCTTCAAGGTTGGAATCAATTACCAGCCGCCAACCGTTGTACCCGGTGGAGATTTGGCAAAAGTTCAACGAGCAGTTTGCATGTTGAGCAACACCACTGCAATCGCCGAGGCGTGGGCACGTCTTGATCACAAGTTCGACCTGATGTATGCGAAGCGAGCATTTGTTCACTGGTAAGCCGCAAAATCTGTAAGAACTTTGTTTTAGTGTTGATTTCTTTATGTTCGTAGGTATGTTGGCGAGGGAATGGAAGAGGGCGAATTCTCCGAAGCTCGAGAGGATCTTGCTGCTCTGGAAAAAGATTACGAGGAAGTTGGGGCGGACTCCGGAGATGGCGAGGCCGAAGATGAGGAAGATGAATACTAAACCGCATTTTGATTTGTGTGTGTAGCCTTGCCTCATGGCAATGTTTCCTTTACTTCAACAAAATATAAAGTGTGTTGCTTCATACTTTCCAAAAAGCTTGGTGATTTTGTTTAAATATTGAATTCGTTAACGTTCCAAATACACAAACCGGTTACAGTTGATCGTTTCTCATATGTACAAGTGTCTTGGTGAAATCGGATATATAAAATTTAAACCCTAGCGGCGGTGCGGATACGGTCTGTCCGGGAAATGGGTAACGGATAATTGAAAAACTCGTATAAATGTTCATTTTAAAACCACAATGTCCTTCATTGTTATCGGCTGCTTGTTCTTCAGTTAGAACAGTCTGAAATGTACATAGTAATTTATAAGATAATAAAAGCGATTTCAATGAAGTTTTGTGCTTTAAATCTTACTGCGATGACCCTTGTTTTTACGTGAATCCGCTGAAATTAATCTGTGATTTTGCCTATAGACGAACAAAGCATCCTGTGCTGCATTTCTAAACCATTATGTACCTTTAACTATTACATTTGGGTTCTTTTGTATGGGGCGCCGTTTGTAAAAATTCAACTTTTCTGCCGATTTAGCTAAATCGCAACCTTTTTTTGACGATTTAGCTAAATCGTCAACTTGTTTGCCGTTTTATCTATGGGCGCCGTTTGTAAATTGAATAGTTGATCTGACGATTGCCCGTGTGTTAACACCCTTGGTTTTCCCATTCACGGGAATAAACTTTTTTTTTTGTCGGAGCCAACTTTGTATAACAGTCGGTATATGTATCGGTCGCGTTAACCATTATGCCACACGACCGTACAACTAAACATGAGCATACTTATACTATTTTATCCTGCAGCACCATGCAGCGGATAGTAGCCTACACG
>CH003321.1:57463-91538 GCA_000149265.1 Ciona savignyi | reverse complement strand
AATGTTACTAGATGAAAATAGTTATTCTAGCTTTGTGATTTTAGCTACTATGGTGGGAAAATGTGTTGATTTAAACTTACCCCTGTTAATTTCTATACGAATGTGTTATTGATCGATGCGATTGTATACAAGAAGAAATCGTAAGATCACGAATATAGGAAATATACCTAAAAACATCTTGGTAATTCAGTTTTCTCTAATGTAGTAATTTACAAAAAATGGTATAACACATGTTATAACCAATTTGTCAACTATTCCAGTTTATCTTGAAATCACGCTTAATATTATAAAATATGTGTATAAAAACGAAATGGGTTTTGCTCCGATTGTTCAATATTTCACTTTTATTATATAAACACAGTATTAAATTCCACACCATATAATTAATTAATTCTTTATATATGAACTTCTACAATCTTTTTTATTTATGTCGTATAAACGCATTCCCTTATTGGAGGGGAGTTTTGTGCATCTTTCTTGACAAGCTTATTTATAATACAGTAATGATGATTGTTGCCAAACTCAAAACGGATGTGCAGAATAGGCCATATATAGGATATATTAAAGTTGTAACTGTCTCCAGTAGAATAATCCGATTAGAGTTTTAACCCAGCCGATTAGAGTTTTAATTAGAAAAAACTATTGTTGTTGGATATACAAGACATCATAGCATATTGCATCTGTAACACAAGATTAGAGGATATGTATAATAGATTCTTAAACACACGTAATACACAGTATTTTTAGGGCCTAGGCCAACTACTGTATATCTATTCGATGGCTTTAATATTAGTTTCGCGGATTATTATCATGACGCTGTAATTTAGTCGGAAAAGCCAGAATACCACATTTCAACGTGAGACGTTTAGAAATGTTACTAGATGAAAATAGTTATTCTAGCTTTGTGATTTTAGCTACTATGGTGGGAAAATGTGTTGATTTAAACTTACCCCTGTTAATTTCTATACGAATGTGTTATTGATCGATGCGATTGTATACAAGAAGAAATCGTAAGATCACGAATATAGGAAATATACCTAAAAACATCTTGGTAATTCAGTTTTCTCTAATGTAGTAATTTACAAAAAATGGTATAACACATGTTATAACCAATTTGTCAACTATTCCAGTTTATCTTGAAATCACGCTTAATATTATAAAATATGTGTATAAAAACGAAATGGGTTTTGCTCCGATTGTTCAATATTTCACTTTTATTATATAAACACAGTATTAAATTCCACACCATATAATTAATTAATTCTTTATATATGAACTTCTACAATCTTTTTTATTTATGTCGTATAAACGCATTCCCTTATTGGAGGGGAGTTTTGTGCATCTTTCTTGACAAGCTTATTTATAATACAGTAATGATGATTGTTGCCAAACTCAAAACGGATGTGCAGAATAGGCCATATATAGGATATATTAAAGTTGTAACTGTCTCCAGTAGAATAATATTTTATTTAGTATTTACCATATTATAACATTTCAATCATGAATAAGGCCAATGTCGCATTACAAAAATTCCGGTTATCTTAAAGCGTATATGCGAAGACATGCACAGGACACTTTTATTAAAAAAGCTTCTGAACGATTGCTAAAAAAGAATTCCGGGTACAATTTTACAGAAAACTATTTTTAACCCACTTCGATAAGATAAATTTAGAATGTTTTTGTGAGTTCTGCACTTGCGTGGTTTTTAAACCACCTGTGAAATTTCTTTTAATTTTGTTTTAATTTTTCTACTTTACAAAAGCCGACTGCACCTCACAATTGAGTTGAGCATTTTTCTCAATTTTTTTCAAGGCTCCAACCATTGAACCAAATAATACTAACTGTAGCCTACTTAAAAAACGGACGACAGTATTACAAAGTAAAAGTTTACGATTTGTTGGTTCGTAACCGAACAACCATTGTCGGAACAAGTATACGCGTGCCAGCCTCTCCAGTTCAACAGATGATTACCGTCCTCCCACGAGATTTCTTTTTTTACGATTTCCCGCGTGACTTGCCCAGTACTCTTAATTGAATCGCTCAGCGCAGACCAATCACGTGCTATCGTGCTATGACGTAATAGAGCGTATAAAAGCTCTTGCGTCCACGGTTAACGCCTTATCATTTAGATGAACTAAAGCCACGTAAAGTTGCTGTCAAGTTTTTCTGAGCCGTTTTATTTTACAGAATTTATCAAAATGGTGAGTTTGCTTTTATCACTTACTTGCGAGTGTATATACTAAAGTTTAACAATATGGCAGTGTTAAAAGTAGTATTTTTTTAGCGTGAATGTATCTCGATCCATGTTGGCCAAGCCGGTGTTCAGATTGGCAATGCTTGTTGGGAGCTTTACTGTCTTGAGCATGGAATCCAGCCTGATGGGCAAATGCCGAGTGACAAAACTGTTGGCGGAGGCGACGATTCCTTTAATACGTTCTTCAGCGAGACTGGTGCAGGAAAGCATGTACCCAGAGCGGTATTTGTAGACCTGGAGCCCACCGTTGTTGGTAAGAACCCGAAATTTGTGTTTAGCGAAATGTTATTAGTGATTTAACACTAAACCCACGATCGTTTTACAGATGAAATCCGCACTGGTACATACCGACAACTATTTCACCCGGAACAAATGATTACCGGAAAAGAGGACGCCGCCAATAACTATGCCCGAGGGCATTACACCATTGGTAAATTACAGAACAGTTTCTTTTAAGTGCTGTTGGTTAACGCTCACTGTTAAATTACAGGAAAAGAGATTGTTGACATTGTCCTCGATCGTATCCGGAAGCTTGCAGATCAATGCACCGGTTTGCAAGGTTTCTTGATTTTCCACTCCTTCGGAGGCGGAACTGGTTCCGGTTTTGCATCGCTCTTGATGGAGCGACTATCCGTAGATTACGGAAAGAAGTCTAAATTGGAATTTGCAGTTTACCCTGCCCCCACAAAGTACGGTTGTCCTGCTACCTAAACAAGCATTTGATTTTTATGTATTGACGTATCTTAAATTTTAGGTGTCGACGGCCGTCGTAGAGCCTTACAACTCGATCCTTACAACCCATACTACGCTAGAGCACTCAGACTGTGCATTTATGGTCGACAACGAGGCAATCTACGACATATGCCGTCGTAACCTGGACGTGGAACGTCCATCTTACACTAATCTTAATCGATTGATTGGTCAGATTGTTTCTTCCATCACCGCTTCGCTGCGTTTCGATGGAGCTCTTAATGTCGACTTGACAGAATTCCAGACCAACTTAGTGCCGTACCCTCGCATTCATTTTCCGTTGGTCACCTATGCCCCAGTGATATCGGCCGAAAAAGCTTACCACGAGCAGCTGTCCGTTGGCGAAATTACCAACGCTTGCTTCGAACCTGCTAACCAGATGGTGAAATGCGATCCTCGTCATGGGAAGTACATGGCTTGCTGTATGCTGTACCGTGGGGACGTTGTGCCGAAGGACGTTAATGCGGCTATCGCTTCAATTAAAACCAAGCGAACTATCCAGGTAGATAATAAAGTCTGAGCTTTGTATACTAGCATTTCGGTTTTCACACCTAATTTTAACATTTCGGATTTGACACCTAATTTAACTGTTTTACAGTTCGTTGATTGGTGTCCGACTGGCTTCAAGGTTGGAATCAATTACCAGCCGCCAACCGTTGTACCCGGTGGAGATTTGGCAAAAGTTCAACGAGCAGTTTGCATGTTGAGCAACACCACTGCAATCGCCGAGGCGTGGGCACGTCTTGATCACAAGTTCGACCTGATGTATGCGAAGCGAGCATTTGTTCACTGGTAAGCCGCAAAATCTGTACGAACTTTGTTTTTAGTGTTGATTTCTTTATGTTCGTAGGTATGTTGGCGAGGGAATGGAAGAGGGCGAATTCTCCGAAGCTCGAGAGGATCTTGCTGCTCTGGAAAAAGATTACGAGGAAGTTGGGGCGGACTCCGGAGATGGCGAGGCCGAAGATGAGGAAGATGAATACTAAACCGCATTTTGATTTGTGTGTGTAGCCTTGCCTCATGGCAATGTTTCCTTTACTTCAACAAAAATAAAGTGTGTTGCTTCATACTTTCCAAAGCTTGGTGATTTTGTTTAAATATTGAATTCGTTAACGTTCCAAATACACAAACCGGTTACAGTTGATCGTTTCTCATATGTACAAGTGTCTTGGTGAAATCGGATATATAAAATTTAAACCCTAGCGGCGGTGCGGATACGGTCTGTCCGGGAAATGGGTAACGGATAATTGAAAAACTCGTATAAATGTTCATTTTAAAACCACAATGTCCTTCATTGTTATCGGCTGCTTGTTCTTCAGTTAGAACAGTCTGAAATGTACATAGTAATTTATAAGATAATAAAAGCGATTTCAATGAAGTTTTGTGCTTTAAATCTTACTGCGATGACCCTTGTTTTTACGTGAATCCGCTGAAATTAATCTGTGATTTTGCCTATAGACGAACAAAGCATCCTGTGCTGCATTTCTAAACCATTATGTACCTTTAACTATTACATTTGGGTTCTTTTGTATGGGGCGCCGTTTGTAAAAATTCAACTTTTCTGCCGATTTAGCTAAATCGCAACCTTTTTTTGACGATTTAGCTAAATCGTCAACTTGTTTGCCGTTTTATCTATGGGCGCCGTTTGTAAATTGAATAGTTGATCTGACGATTGCCCGTGTGTTAACACCCTTGGTTTTCCCATTCACGGGAATAAACTTTTTTTTTTGTCGGAGCCAACTTTGTATAACAGTCGGTATATGTATCGGTCGCGTTAACCATTATGCCACACGACCGTACAACTAAACATGAGCATACTTATACTATTTTATCCTGCAGCACCATGCAGCGGATAGTACACGTCGGCTGTTGTGTTTCGTTGAAAAACAGTTTATATTTCGTTGTTGCCCCACAATTTCTGCTCAAGTATATAAAAGCAAACAATTATACCGCATGCGCGTGATAGGGCGTGTAATCGATTAACGAGTTTCCCAAAATTCCAATTTTCCAAAACAACAAAGTCCGGCCCGTTGGTCTAACGGTTAAATGTGTCACCTTTCAATCGAAAGGTTGAAATTGATGAACGTGTCTATCATATACAACACACTGCAATAGCTCCGGTAACCCGACGATGGGCGCGAGGTGATCTGACGATGGCCCGTGTGTTAACCCCATTGGTTTTCCCATTCATGGGGATAAAGATGAATATCCTATCCTATCCTATCCAACCTATTTGCGTTGTGATTACTCGATTATATGGGCGGCTTCCGCAGAACCTTGTCTGTTTGGCGAGTTTTACTACACTTAGACAACTTCTTCTTTTTTAAAGTTTAAAAAATAGCACCCCCATTTAAAAGTGTAGGTTTTATTTGAGGAAACGTATATAACAGTGCAGGAACAGGGTTGGGAAAATCTGGTAAATGACAGTACATTTATATATCTAGTTCATAAATATCAAGTTTACCGCAATTAAATTTGCAATATTGTGCCCAAACACTGAGTCAAATAACTTACAAGAACTAAAAAGCAGCACAGTATTTTCGTTAAAATCAAAATTTATTTCCGAAATAATACCAAATTAAAAATACTACAACTATGGGATTGGGCGATTAAATAAGACATGACCAGACTTTGTAAAATTAATTAAACACCACCGAGGCATTAATGTAAAATATGTTGAATAACGGGGACGATATTTTATGCGTGTACCAGGCGGTTTAAGTAAACTGTTGGGTCCACAGCATACGTCATGATCACATGGATATTGGAAACCCAGCCGATTAGAGTTTTAATTAGAAAAAACTATTGTTGTTGGATATACAAGACATCATAGCATATTGCATCTGTAACACAAGATTAGAGGATATGTATAATAGATTCTTAAACACACGTAATACACAGTATTTTTAGGGCCTAGGCCAACTACTGTATATCTATTCGATGGCTTTAATATTAGTTTCGCGGATTATTATCATGACGCTGTAATTTAGTCGGAAAAGCCAGAATACCACATTTCAACGTGAGACGTTTAGAAATGTTACTAGATGAAAATAGTTATTCTAGCTTTGTGATTTTAGCTACTATGGTGGGAAAATGTGTTGATTTAAACTTACCCCTGTTAATTTCTATACGAATGTGTTATTGATCGATGCGATTGTATACAAGAAGAAATCGTAAGATCACGAATATAGGAAATATACCTAAAAACATCTTGGTAATTCAGTTTTCTCTAATGTAGTAATTTACAAAAAATGGTATAACACATGTTATAACCAATTTGTCAACTATTCCAGTTTATCTTGAAATCACGCTTAATATTATAAAATATGTGTATAAAAACGAAATGGGTTTTGCTCCGATTGTTCAATATTTCACTTTTATTATATAAACACAGTATTAAATTCCACACCATATAATTAATTAATTCTTTATATATGAACTTCTACAATCTTTTTTATTTATGTCGTATAAACGCATTCCCTTATTGGAGGGGAGTTTTGTGCATCTTTCTTGACAAGCTTATTTATAATACAGTAATGATGATTGTTGCCAAACTCACAAACGGATGTGCAGAATAGGCCATATATAGGATATATTAAAGTTGTAACTGTCTCCAGTAGAATAATATTTTATTTAGTATTTACCATATTATAACATTTCAATCATGAATAAGGCCAATGTCGCATTACAAAAATTCCGGTTATCTTAAAGCGTATATGCGAAGACATGCACAGGACACTTTTATTAAAAAAGCTTCTGAACGATTGCTAAAAAAGAATTCCGGGTACAATTTTACAGAAAACTATTTTTAACCCACTTCGATAAGATAAATTTAGAATGTTTTTGTGAGTTCTGCACTTGCGTGGTTTTTAAACCACCTGTGAAATTTCTTTTAATTTTGTTTTAATTTTTCTACTTTACAAAAGCCGACTGCACCTCACAATTGAGTTGAGCATTTTTCTCAATTTTTTTCAAGGCTCCAACCATTGAACCAAATAATACTAACTGTAGCCTACTTAAAAAACGGACGACAGTATTACAAAGTAAAAGTTTACGATTTGTTGGTTCGTAACCGAACAACCATTGTCGGAACCTTATTGTAGACTCTCGCATAAAATGGCTTATGGCAAGCAAGCGCATTCGCAGTATGCCACCCTGATTTCCCCAAATAAAAAAGTCTAACATACACCACATCCGTAAGTTGGCGATAAAGAGTAAATTTATTATTGTTCTGATAACATACCATTCACAGACCGGAATTAAGGTGGATTTATTTTGAAGAAGAGGTTAGTTGTGCGCTGTTGAAGTATTTAAGCTTTCTGTTAGATTATTGAAAGTTTAAGAAATCTTAAATATGGTTAGCATTATTATTCTACATGCATTAAATTATCTCCTTAGTCTGCACATTGTATCCTTAAGCTAGTATTTAAAGTATTGTAAATATGATAGAAGTTGTAACGTTGAGATTATTACATTGGCAGTGTTAAGTATATGGTACATGTTTAAATATTTAATTTCTTAACATTATAAGCCAGTACCAGTACTATTATAAGATGTATGACAATAGCAAGCATGATAACTATGAGGTAGTATGTCTACTTTTCTTTAAAAATACCCCGTTTGATCTACTTACAACACACCTGACTTGTCGAAAACAGCCATATATCATATACTAGGCTGCAATTGTGTGAAACTAACTGATTGGACTGGCTTAATTAATCGTTTTGAGGCTTTCCTAGTATTGCTGGTTTTTTACAATTTTTACCTAAAAGTCTTGTGTGCTACGTTGCCACCATATAGTCACTTAATGTTGTGATTGTCTCTAAACAGCTAAATAAAATGATGCTTGAAAAGTAGCCTACTGTCTGCAGGATAAGCACTAGTATTCTTAACATTCTTGTTTTACCTTATAACAGTACATGTGTTATTTCTCTGCATGTGATGTGTGTAGTACAGAACAAAGCATCAAATTAATAAATTGACAGTTAAACTTCAAGTTATTACTCTTTATTAAAGGGATTTCGTGTTACAAAGTTTAAGATGTACGAGCATATTGCAGAGATCTGGACCGAGATGATTCCTATCTTTACCCTTACCATCCGTTTATTTAATGACTTACTTTTTTCTGCAGATTGGTGCTTAACAGTGGTACATTCTTTTTTATACCATATTGTATTATTGCTTTTATTTAGTTATAAAGACATTTGATTCTCTTATCCTGCTTTAAATACGTTCTTTTCATCATGGATGAATTGAAATCCTTCACAAGATGTTAGTTGTACCAGATTCTCCCAGTCAAAGAATTATGCCTACGAGGACAAGCAGCAATGAAAACTTTGTTCCAACTGTAAATGGGGATGTGCAAAACGAAAATGCAGATGAACATCCATCCAACAACGAAGGTATATTTTCATATATTTTTTAATTTTTTTCCTGTACCTGTTTTTTATCTTATAAAAAGGTTATTTTTTGCGGATAGTTTTTTATAAAAAGGTTATTTTTTGCGGATAAGATTTTTTTATAATACCACCCTGACAAACAGATAATATATATAAAAATGTTAGTGGACAATTATGTTATTTGTATTTTTATGTTTTTGTTAACTGAATAAGAAAAAGAATATTTAATCTTACAGCTAAAGAATAATATAAATTGTAATGACATGACACACTAAACAAGTATCTCTAATTTGTACATGTGAGAGTATTTACATTTTATTTATAATTACTTACCTATTCTACCAGTATAGCACTGGATGTGGGTTAAAGGAGCTTAAAATTCCATAAATTCATTTTAATTGAGAATTGTCGTTTATTTATAGAAAATAACCTCAATGGCGAGAGAAATAAAGAACTATCTCGATATGATCAACTTCTACTGCAAGTGGAATCTCTTAAGCTCGAAAACACTACTCTGAAAAAGGAATTATCAAACAATACCTCACAAATTAGCAAGTTGGAATCACAAGCATCTAGTTTGAAGGTAGGCATGTGGAGTATTATGTGGTAATTAATCTTGTTGTGATGATACAATAGGTTTTGTGGAGAAAATACTTTTAAAGATTAATTGGGCGTTACGCAAAACACGTGTGCCTAGCTTAAGAACTCAAGTCAGTTATGAAATACAATGCTCTGCAACAACTATACACACATTTTCATCTATGATATATATATGTATTATGTATATATATATATATATATATATATATATATATATATATATATATATATATATATATATATATTAATAGTAGCGTTGATTTTATGAAGTGTTTCTAGAAAATCTTATTTAGAGTTACTACAAAAGTCAGTTTTAATTAAAATGCCTTTCCGTTTTGGTGCAGTTCGGAATGCACTCTCGTGGTTTAATGTTTGTTTATATATTCTGGCGTACAGTTTGTGCTAATGGTCACAGATTTTCATGGAATTGCTTGTTATATATATATATATATAATAAGTTTGATTTTAAGGTATGAAGTTACAAAACCCCAATTTATGAAGCATTAAGCATTTATTGGAAGTACAAAATTTTATGCTAATACCTGTTTTACAATTATCTGAATATTCTTTGTGCAATATTAGAGTGTGCATTTAGGTTGGCACACAGCTTACCAGAAGCAGCACTAAAGCAAAAGTTGAATCAATAATTAGTCCCCAGTGCACCTGATGTTCAATTATTTATGTTTTTTATCAGACATACACGGTCTGGGTGGCATATGTTGCTAATGGCTTGTCCCTTAAATCACAGAGGAAAAAATAAATAATTTAGCTATGATTTTAGGCCTAAATCTGGGGTTTTTTGTTATTTGTTCACCTTGAAGTGTTGAACACCAGTCAGTAATATTGGGGATTTTATATATCCCTTAAATCTTTAAACCTGCATCAGTCTAGGGAGGTGTAGCTGTCTTAGTACCATGTATTGATTGCTTGTTTAGAAATAGGTCAGCATACATATTGAACATCGTATTTAATAGTTAGATTTATTATAAAGATTAGTAATGTATCCATATGCAAATATTTCCATGCATATGGAAGCATCATGAATTAGGAGGTTACTTAACAAATCCGTTTTGTTAAACCTTGTATATCTATAACCATAACAACTATAAACTCATGTGCAAAGACACTAGAGATTATTACAAATTTGACCGCGGGTAATATTTATTAACCCCAATCCACTTACTCATACTGATAAAAGTGTAACAGCAAGCATATTTTAATAGTGCATGATAGAAGCGTATCTTGTATTATCCCAATACAATAAGTTTCTGTTGCAATTTACAGAACTGGTGTTAGTGGACTGTTTTAATTTCTGTGGATAGTTTTACTTCACATATTAATATTATTAACAGGAAATGGTATTAATGCTGGGAAACACACTTAAACCACCAAGTGAGCCCCGTGAGCCACCAGAGTCGATGGATCCAAGGCTCTCAGGATTCATGGGTGCCACCAATCGACCAAATTCACTCTTCCCAAATACAGTTCATACAAATGACATGGGGTCGTACTACGCACAGCGTTACCAATTGACAAGACACCCCATGTTGGATATGAACCACACACCGCTCAGTCCCTCACCCTCTTCCACTATTGCCTCTGAAATTAGAAGGCATCTAAACAACTTACATCTTGAAAGGTACATTGAGTTTACATCATTGTAGAATCAGTATATACTTTTCTTTAACTTATCACGCTTTAATTATAAATTATTGCAAATGATAATTTGATAAAGTAGTGTTTAAATAGTGTCAGTGCATGGAAATCAATTGTGTCTATTCTTAAATTGTACTGAGGAAACCAATATATCAATAAATTAAGGAGTTAGATAAATTGGCTTGTACACTGAAATTCTGTTTGTATTAATTTATTTTTATTGGTAGTTATTTTATCCAGCACAACACACAAGTGAACTGTTGAAAAACTATTAAACTTCATTTCTCATTTCAAATTTAGCTTCCATTTACATTTAGTATAATGTATACTTACGCTGTCCAAGTGGATGTAAATTTGTTTATTCCCACATGCATCATTGTAGTAACTGTAGTTTTCCGTAAATTCCAATCTTAAAGTGTATGTATCGATGCAATTGTATAGATACTGTACAATGTGTGTTCATATTTTGACTTTAGTAGAAACTGTATCTTCTACTGTAGATGTGACCATGCTCTTCTTAGAAAGAAGTTTTATGGGTTTTTTTTTCAGCTTGGTAATGTCTGATTATAGATGTAATTGTTATTCCCATACACACCGGACATATGTTGTTACAGAACTGCGCTCTTGGAATCACTGAAGCATGAAGAAATAACAAAGGAAGGTTACATGAGACAACTTAACGATCTGAGTGACCAGTTAAAAATAATGCACGATTCGGACAAGGTATACTTTTTTTTACAATTTTATAAATCTGGGTATCCATTTTTCAAGGCTCAAATTACTGACATATTGTAGACTTCTTGGATATATCTTAAAATTTGCACTCAGATATAACATAAATATTACTATTTACTAAAAATGATGTGGATTACCGTTTCTTTATTGTCTCCACATTGATTTTATTTGGGAAGCAATTCCAATGCTCAGTGTGTGGTCGGTGAAGCGTTACTGACAGGAAATCCGTTGTTGTCAATAAATTTGTGGGGCAATTTTGAACCCATTGTCGTCAACTTGAGCGCAGCTGTTCAAGTGACAACCCCAGTAGTTTTGATTTCGTTCATTGCCGCATTGAAGCAACAAGTCGTTTGAAGTGTTCTTAATCTTGTATTTCAAAAGCACATTCCTTACCATGTGAATGTTTTTACTTGTTTGAATTACAATTACCTGTTACATCAAACCTTTTGTATATGATTTGGCGCAGCAATCTCTGCTGTCACTTTGTCGGCTAGATTGTCAGGACAGTCAATATTTTTCAATTTGAAAATTGTATGCATTTGTAAAAGCAGTTTCGTATCACTTTCCAGACTTTTTCCCCTACCAGTGAAAACACTCGGCTCCAGTTAGAGTCCGGAATACGGGAAGTACAAGAGCAAATGGAACAAAATCTTGGAAGTCCTGAGATGATGACCCACCGAGTCCAGGTTTGTGGTTTTGTTTCTGTCTGAACTTTTAAAAAAAATTTGAAAATGTTTAACTGGAATGTTTGGTTCTGGTCCAATCCAAAAGTAATCAATCATAAGGACGTAATGTGAAGTGGGTGTTCTCTCTTTTAAAGCGTTTAAAATACATTATAGTATGTTTAAATCAGGTATTTAATTTGACTTCCACTTAATTGAATTGAAATTGGCAACAATGTCTGACTTGTGACACATTAGCTAAACCATAATGTATTGGGCTGCAAAGTACTTCTTACGTTAGTGTCAATGGTAAAATTAATATCCTAAATTTGCTTTGTGGCTTAGTAAATACTTGTAAACAATGCCAATACAGGATTGGTGCTTACAAATTGATCGAATTGAGCTTGAAATAAAGAAGTTTCATCATCATCTATTAATGCTGGATCGTCCTATTCGGACACCTTTCTCTGGTGGAGAATCTATGATGCCTTATCAAAAGTTAAAACTAGGTAATTTTGAAAACAATTTTTTAATATTTTTAAAATCTACCAAAAAGTTTTTTCACTGTAAAATTCGTGCACTGAATTATTAATATTTGACTCAAAAAATAACATTCAAATGTTAAAGCAGCTGTTTTTTCAGAGAACTTTTCACAAACCATCCCAGTTTCATGCTCATTTGAAACTTTAAGTGAGGAACTTTTGGCACAAGACCAATCATTGTCTACAGATGCCGCAAGAATGCAACACTCACGGTGAGACTGTTTCAAACCATTTTTCCTATTATCTGGACAACTTTTTCATGGTCTTTTGGCGAGTGTTATTTTTATAATTTTATGTCACTTTATTGCCCTCGTCTGTTCGTAGTACGTGTCTTTATTTACTATTTCCAAGTTCTATAACAATGAAAACACTTTAGATCTACCCAAACTACTCAGTCATGCCGATCTTCGTTAACTTTGACTGATGGTACAAACCCTGACCACTCGGTGACAGCCAGGAGCATAAACCTTTTATCAATTCAACAACCGATTGCGAGTGATGACACTGCCAGTATGCACAGCTTTATTTCCTCGTTACCGCGGCAATTAGTTGGATCCACCTCTGGGTCGAAGGTATTTTTTGAGTTCCATTGAATCAGTTTTATTTTTTATATAGCATAAACACATCTAGCAGTCCTGCTTCTACAGTTATTGTGGCCTCTTAAATGGTCTAAATAGTTAAAATCGAGATTGATACTACTAGATTGTGATAATGTCTACTGTGCACCTCTAAAACGTGAGCAGCAAAAATAAAATACACACAGTAGCACTATCAGTACTAAAAACATACTTCGATGCACTAAACACAGGCATTAGCATATTATTGTAATACTTAAAGTTAATATTTCACCACTGGTACCCCATATAACAAATAAAAAATAATAACTTAATAATGAGATGCCATTTTGCACTCCCTGCAAACTATTTTTACGCATATATAGTATATACACAGATTTTGGCACGGGTGTTCACGTTTCTCATATTATTTAATATCATGGCTAAATTAGGAATAAGTAGATTCCATTATTCCTAGGCAGGTGAAGTTTGTTCATTGCTTGGTTCCCATGATCGATCTGACATGATCTCCACTTTCCAACGATTGAGCTTATCTGAGGACAGTTGCATTGTGATGCGGCAGGATGGGTATCTTCCTTCCTTGCTCCTCCTTCTTCATGATGGATCCATCCTCCCAGGAGGAACAACTCCAGTTTTGCACGAGCTCAACACACGGTTGGAGATCAGGGCAAAGACGTCCAAAGCACTCGCAAATATTGGTTTGTGTTTTGTTATTCACTATCATTCCCAGGCGTTATGTCTATTGTTTATTTAAACTAACCTTGGTACATTCCTTAAAAGTTCAAAACCCTTTTTTTGGCCTTCCATCTGAGAAACCCCTAAGAGTTTCGGATAAACGTAGTCTACACTGTCTGTGTAAATATTAAATGAATATAGTTTTAAAACTGGCAGTTCGTGTGTGTTTAATACTTTTATTTTGACTGGATCAGCCACCCAAGCATCTATATTTCATATTAATACAGGGAAAATATCAATTATTGTGGTTGATCTTTGCGATAAAAGATTAAATAAACAAACACAAACAGAAGTGGTGTCTGATGTGCACTCTGTGGTGCCACTCTTGCCTAACATCTCCTCAATAATTCATGCAGTCAACTCTAACAAGGACCTTGAAATAAAGCGAAGTGAATCACATGTTCTACGTTGCCTCGAAACGATCCGATGCGCGAGTGAAAACCTTTTCCGAAAGATGGTGGAGCAACATCACTCCAACATTAATTCCGAGACCCCACAAAACACAGCATCCCACCCACTGGGCGAAATGCAGAAAAACAACGATGAAGTGCTGTTTGCCTTGAGGGAAATTATAAAGTTGGTTTATGACAAAATACAAAGAATGTAAGTACTAAAGATGTTGTTGTGTGTTGTTTGTATTGTATAGTTTTGACTGCGGGAGTCAAATGTTTTTTTTTTTGTTCTTCAGATCAATTAACGAGCTGGGTGGATTTTATTGTGTTGCCGAACTTCTCATCCTTGATTGCTCTTCCAAAGGAGAGGAGTCAAACACGGAGGATCCCCCGTTTCTTCTTCGCCAGTCTGCTGGTTTAATCCTCACAAATTTAACCTATGGTGATAATAAAAATAAGGTAGGAGATTATTAAAATCTTTCCAATTCTGCCAAAGTTTTGCTTTCATATTGGAAATAATATCTAGTTAGAAAATAAAGATAGAAAATACATATACCGGTTTTCAAGATCACAACCTTTGGAACTAAATATATGTATGTATATTTTAAAAGAATTCTATTGAATGCAAAATTTTAGAACAAGCAGAAGAAAAAACCTGCAATCTGCAAAACATTGCATAATTTCTATCTTGTGAAGACGATACATGGAATTTCCCACTTGCATTATTTTCATTTATAATAAAGCCGTCTGGAATTTTCAGCTAAATCTATAAATCAATACATCCAAAGTGGATGGTGGCATGGGACTCATTATATACTGCCTAGTTTATCATTCGTGTATTCAAGTTACTGAACAATGCTTTTAAGTCTAATTCAAACACAGGCATAATGTTGAATAACAAAAGTAAATAATCTATGTGGGGCTACCTGTACAGTAGCTGCAGCTATTGTTAGTGCCATTTAGAAAAGCAAATTTATATTTCAACTAGTATTTTCAGTCCCCTATATTTTTACTTTATTTTGCAGCTTTATTTGTCATTCTTTGCCTATTTGTGGCGTCTCAGAGGTGGTCTCTCATTTTATTAGATAAAACAGACATTTCCATTCTTTCGAAAACACTTGGGAAAATGACAAAATCAATTAATCTTTTGTACTGTATATTTAATTGACTCAGTAAATATTAGGTTATTAATGCAAATACTTGCATAGGTGATATTGATGAACATGAGGGGCTTACTCGAGACTGTGCGAGACCAATTGCAAAATACATCCGAAGAGGTGCAGCAAGTAAGTACCATTATACCAGTATCTGTGTAAACACTAAATTGCTAGAAAACGACAAAATTAAAAATTACCGACAATGGTAGAAGAGAGTAACAAAATTAAAACTCCACTTTTAGCTGGCTGTTTTTGTTTAACTTACTTATTAATGGACTAAAAATCCAGATTTTATTTAAATTGAAGTATATTAAAATTATAAATAAATCACAGTTCAACTTTAAACAAATGTAATTCTATTAAATGATTTAAATTATTATAAAGTGCTTTTCTACTACTATGTTTAAACTGATGTTTAAAATGTGACAAAAAACTGTTTTTAAATTATTTTCCATTTAATTAACCAAGTTAGAATCTACTTACATGCACACCTCTACCTACAGTACATGCTAAGTTTTAAATTGTAGCTAGCTACATGCATGTAATGACCCCCCACATTCTTACTGTTATGTTATTTTGTTTGATAAAGGACAATAACCTTATCCCTTTAATCATTACTCTTGAGAAATAGCAGCAGTAAATAATGTGCCCACGGGAGTGATTTTAATCTTTTACCGACCCCCATGTGCTTTCATCATAAATTAGAGTTTCTTAATTACTAAAAACAGTAGTTGGAAATGCTTAATAATGTGGAGAACTAATTATGTTGCCCATGTTTATGCTCATAAATTGATAATTTCGTTAGTGGTAGACTAACCATCTGGTAGCTGGACAAATGTTGAAAGAACTTTTATTGATGTAGGTTGTTTCTCTATGATATGGAAAAAGTTTAATTCAGATTTCCCTCTCCAAATCTGTTTTGCTACATATAAAATAAAACCAACATATTGCATAGAGAAAATTTATTCAATTTTGATAACAAAATGATTTTACTCTTGTATTATTCTTACTTTGAATTGTGGTTTATATTTGAGTTTTCATCTGTATGATCTTGCCCTTACATGTTGTTCTTAACTATAGAAATAACTATTCCAGGCAATGGCAAGTATATTACGCAATCTGTCTTGCCAAGCTGACAAAGAAGGTCGTGACCTCTTGCGACAGAAAGGGGTTGTACGCACCCTCACCCAGTGTGTAATTGCTGCAAAACGGGAAGGAACGCTTAAAGCTATGCTCAGTGCTTTGTGGAATCTCTCGGGTCACTGTCCGGAGAACCGAGTGGACATTTGCGCAGTGGAGGTGGGTTAAATATCTAATTTTGATGTTTTTCAACACTGTTAATTGTAACTATTTAGCAATTTTAATTTTTCTGTTAAAATGTATATACCGGTTTTTAATAGTTAAAAAGGACTTGCGACAAATATTTATTGACAGTTTGTTAATTAAATTTGGAACCATTGACAATGCCGTTCTTCCATATACTTATGTTGCATGGTATTGAGTGCTGATCAGACAGTTGCATTGAGTCTTAAGTTATCATAAATATTTTAAAATATGCAGAAATGAGGAAACTAGGTTAATTAAGGAATTTCCCCAGTATCTGACTTGCCATTTAAAATCACCTTATATGTGCATTAAATATTAACGCAGCCTGCATCATCTTTCAGGGAGCATTAGCTTTTCTTGTTTCTACGCTGACCTACCGCAGTCCATCGAAATCCACCCATGTTATAGAAAGTGGCGGAGGTATTTTGAGGAACGTGTCCAGTATTATTGCCACCACTGAGGATTATAGAAAGGTGCTTTATTATTATTAATACTCTGCTATTGAATATTGATATTGTTTATTTAGTTTTTCCAAAAACAGATCAACATTAACCACAAATCAATTCGTTCCGTCTAATATATGTTTCATGAAGATTACCATAACGAATTGACTTGTGTTTCTGCAGTCTTATTGGTTGGAGAATTTTGTAAAAATTTAGGATCGGGGTTGTTTAATTCATAATATCAATTTTAAAAAGTAACAATCTCTGTGCTGTTATTATGCTTGTATTTATTAGAAAATTAAGTTAGCATAAAATCATACACAGCATTCTCATTTACTGATAAAGAATTGACATCAATGCTCATTAATGCTTGAAAATTAAAACACCAACCCAAATAACAACTGCAAATTATATAATAAAATTTGAAACTTAAAAAAAATTAGAATTAAGTCCACCTTATAATTATTATTGATTCAATAATCACCTTTTCTATCTTACTCATAGATTCTGCGGGAACACAATTGCCTTCAAATTCTGCTGCAGCAGTTGACCTCTCCAAGTCTCACCATTGTCAGCAATGCTTGTGGTACATTGTGGAACCTTTCTGCAAGGTAATATAGTTATTTTGCTTCTGATAGTGCAATATTACTCTTGGATAAATGATATGCAAATAATACTGTGTTTGCATCAAGTACCATCCAGATATTGACTGGACGATCATGGATCAATTGCTCATAAACAGTAGTTGGTTTAATCATCAGTCACCTGTAAAAGGAGTATAATTCTTACATGTCTCCTATTGTACATTTATTATCTTTTATTAACAAGCATTTTGTGCCTTGAATTTTTAATAACTTTTTACTTTAATTAGTATTTTACAAATATTACTTACAGTGCACATACTGACATTGTGTTTGCTATTTAAACATTGTGTATTCCAAGGTTTCAACTGGTAGTACTGCACTTAGATAGCAGTCCATCTTACTCCTAAGTAGTGAAAACATTAGTAGAATGCTTAAATAATATTTAAATAAACTTTATTTTGAATAAAACCAATTATATTTAAATAATGCAGAGATGAGACAGATCAGCGGAAGTTATGGGAATTGGGAGCAGCCAGCAAACTGCAGAAGTTGATTCACTCCAAACACACAGTCATTGCGCAAGGCAGTGCAGCTGCATTGAGAAACCTCTTCTCAAATCGAAGCGACAAACTCAACACCGTTTTCCAATCAGAATCGAAACCAGATATGCCAACTCTGCAGGTAAATCATTGGCAGCATAATCTATATTGCATGAAATGTTGAAAATAATATATCTACCTTGTTTCATTGGTTATTTATAGGTTTTGTCAAAAAAAATCAACTGTTTAGAAAATGTCTAAGCTTTTATTTATTTTCCCCTTATCTATTAAATCAGCATTTACATTAAAGAAATTGTTCTACGACAATATTTTAACTTTTCATTTTTAATTTTAATCGATGAACTTTGCCAGTATCATTGTAAATTTGTTGTTATTATTGTCTGGTGATATGTCAAGAAATGTGTCATTAAAAATTTTTGAATTTCAAAATTCAAGTGCTTTTTTTAATTTACTTTCGTTCTGACAAGTAAATCGTATAAGCATGAGTTTTGTACATTCTCTATTTATTGAATAACTGAGCTATCTGTGGTGTAGACACGCAAGCTACGGCAGTTGGAGGCAGAGTTGCAGATTGCATCACGAAACAGCTCAGAATTATCCGAGAACTTTTCCCCTCGCCACCATGCTCATAATCAGATGTCTGCATACTCTCGCCACAGCATGCAGGTTTGTTTATTTTATCGATGTTTTCATAACTGGTAATCTAATCAGTTCCCATATATAAGTTTAATGATTATGATAAGAATAATAAAGTTTATTTCCCAGGAATCCAGTTTACTTCAGAAACCCGGTCTGCACCCCTCAGTTGGTCTACACTACTCTGGAAGTCTTGGCAACTTACCCCAACAGACATACCTCCCTGAATTGCCGTTTAAAGCTTGGGAAGAACCAAAAAATGCTCTTGGTAATCCTGCATCTAGTCCTGGTGTTTTCCGGGTACCAGAAAACCATTTTTCCAGTCATCTTCAGTTTAAAAACAACATGTATGCTACAGATCAAAATCAGAATCTCTTTAGTAACTCTTTACCTTCCACTCGTACCAAATCTGGACAGAACTATGTCAATGTACCGAAGTGGGAATATAAATCTGCCAAAACGTGGGGACATAATCATAGTGTAAACAACAATAATAATGAACCTCACTGGAACCAGAACCAAAGTGGCAACTCTGAAATTAGTCCATCAAGGATGCCAAATGATTTGGAGGAAAAGCTTCGATATATGAATGATATTGATGATTACGACCAGGATGATCTGCCAGTCAACTACAGTCTGCAATTTCCCGAGCAGAGCATAACTCCTGGACTGCAAAGTCCAAGAACAGAAGGGAACCAGAAAAAAACCTCAGCTTGTCCGACCAAGCCAAATCATTCAGCTGCTAACATAAAAAGCAAAGATACGAGCAACCAGCCAATAAATGTAGCACCTGGTCGGCTTAAACCTCCAGCAAAAGTTGATGACTCTGTGGAACAGCGGATCTTGTATGCAGATGATGAAATATATGAAGCGGAAGAAACTCCCACTAATTTTGGGGCAATATACAGGGAGGAACAGGAGGACCCTCGTTTCAATGATCCAAATGATAACAATGTGATGGAGCGTACGAAAGAGTACAAAGTGGAGGACACTCCGGTCTGTTTCACTCCTCGGAGTGCTATCAGTGATATTCCGTTCTATGATGAGAGTTCGCAACAGGAAGGAGAAAACTTAGTGAAAAAATGTGATTCTGAATATCAAAATGAGAATGACAAGGCTGACTTGCTTCCTGGTGCCATGACACCTGCTTTCTCGACTCGTGGTAGGAAAAGTGGGACCATGACCCCCAAGGGGTACCAAGAAACCCCACTGATGTACAGCCCAAGTTCATCCAGGTCATCCCTAGACTCGTTCGAGGCTGAATCTGTTCACAGCCAAGTTGACAGTGAGCCGTCTCGCTTCTGCAGTGGGGTGATCAGTCCGAGCGATATCCCTGACAGCCCCGGTCAGTCCATGCCAGTGAGCAGAAGTCGTTCATTTACCAATCTCCACGATGCTGTACTTAAAGATCAACAATATGCTCAAAGATCAGTTCACCAATCTCAACGAAACCCGCCTGAAATTAAAGGAGAACAGAGTAAAAAGACTGATATTTTACAACAGTTAAGCCAAGCTTCTGACAATGTGCGTGCAGGTTATGTAACATCCCTTCCACAAAATGATGAGATAAAATGTTACAACACAGAGCCTGCTATGTCCGATATGACTACTTTTAGTGGCCTCTCTGTGGGTGGAGATAAAGTGGCTCCACTTGGTGTACAAAGTGCTAAGGGAAGTACATCGGATTTGGTAAAAGCTGGAAATCATGCAATTTCTCAAGCTGGGTATGTGACTTCCTTACCCACACCAGACGAGATACGAAACTATGGTTGCGAAGGAACTTTATCTCCTATGACAGCGCTAAGCGAGATCAGTGCATTGCGTGACCACAATGAAGGCTTCCAACCATCCACATCAGCAGTTTCCCCTCTTAAATCAAGAACTGGATCATACAAAGGATCCTCCCGCTCATCCAACATTGCTCATCTTGCATCCCTCCCTGAGTCCTCCCGTAGCTCCGGGACACAAGCTTCTGCATCATCAGGGAGCAAATCGGACATCACCGAGGAAAACGACTCTTCACAGAGGAAAGAAGAGCTCAATGAGCTAGATGACCTCACCGACTCGGAATCACTGGGAAGCTGGAGTGACGGGGAAGATTTACTTCAAGAATGCATCCAATCTGCGATTCCTAAAAAGTAAGAGTAGTGTCCTGCATATTTTGTTTCCTGTTTTTTATTAAAACTCTTTGTTTTTTTTCAATACCTGAAATTTAGTTTCAGTTTTCTAGTTTAATACCAATATTAATTATTAATTTTGATTAATCTCCCTCTTATTTATGCAGGTCCGCAAGCAGGTCTTCTAGCTCAAAAGTGTCAAGTCGTGGCAAAGACAAATCAACGGTTCGCAAATCCAACACCTCCAAACACCCTGTTAAACCAGTTGCCAAAAAAGAAGAACCAGTTGTCAAAAATTCACCATACACCGTCGCCAACCCACCACAACAACCAGTTCGGAAATTTAATATTACCAGCTCGCTTGCAGCTGCAGAGAGCAAGCTTCAAGGGATGCCCATCATACAGTATATTGAGAAGAAAATCTCAGAAGCACCTGGTCTTAGTGATGAAGAGTCGAAGATTGGTCGTAGTGACGAGGATCAAAAGAATTTGCGAGGAAATGCTTCTGCTTCAAACACTCTTAGATCTGACACATTTGATGCATCGGATCTAACTTTAACAAGTCAGGATACAACACTGAACCAAAGTGCTCTAGATACCTTAGATGCTGCAAGAAGGGCACAAGTCTGCAGAGAGGTAATTAGAACTGTTGAAACCTTGAACGAAAGCTACAGTGTGAAGAAACAACTGAAAACAGCAGAGAAACAAAAAACCGAAGATGTTGATACCATTGTGCCTCTAGACAATGACATTGCAGATGTAGAGACAAAATCCCGACTGGAGCCTTTACCATCTGTGCCAAATCATGTTAAAGTGCAAGCTTTCCTACAGAGTCGTCCAAAAACCTTTGCAACTGAAGGGACACCGGTTGAGATGTCCCGTTCTACATCTTTAAGCAACATTACCATTGACTCTAGCAATGAGAACTGTGATTTTGTTGCTCTGCAAAAACGAATGGCCGATAAACGCCCTGATTTGAACCCAGTTGTTGCACAAAATGCAAACCAACCAGACATTTCAAATCAAGGGACAAGTTCTGCACTAAATGCTGATGAAACTGACCTGGTCAATTCAGAAGATAGCCAATCTATTCTGGATAATTTAGGGAAGCAGATCAAAAACTTAACAATCAACACGGGCAGTGATCCGAACCCAAGGGCTGGTTATATCACGTCTCTCCCACAGTCAGATGAGATTAAACGCTTTGTCACTGAAGGGTCCATTAGTGGTCATACAAACTTCAGCGCACTTACAATAGACAGTGATGTTAAAATTGCCCCCAGAGCCCCTGTAGATGACCCCATTCAAACTGATAGCCCACCAAGACAAAGTCCTACGCAGTCAAAAATACCCGTCCGGAACCCCACAAAGCTGCAAGTGGTTAAGATAGAGAGGTCTTTGGAGCCAACAGAGGAAGAGAAACAGGAAACCTCTCCATCGCAGCACTACGGAGAGGATCTGATAAATGTTGTTAAAGACAAACCACTTAATTTTGATGTAAGTTCCTCTTTTTTGTTAATTTTACCAAATTTCTTCAGTTTTAAAGTTTTCGTGAAATTTTATGCTCAATTTTTCCTTTTTGCTGTTAGATATATTCACAAATATTTGTAAAACGTTTTAAAATTAAATCACGGATACAAACAAATTATTCCATAGGTTGAGGACACCCCCTTTCATTTGTCGGGCAATAGTTCTCTTAGTTCAATTGATATTGATTCAGATGGTGATGGTACGGATTTATTAAATGCGTGCATCTCTTCAGCTATACCAACTGCTAGACAGAATGTGGTGGGTTACATGTTAGCCATAAGAATTTTTAAAATGCCAATGTATTTTTAGCGAAATATATTTTTTTAATGCTATTGATTTTACTTTGTTAAAAAAAGTTCATTTTTGTTCTTGGATTTAATATTTCAAGAATTTTCTCGTTTATTTGACTTGTACATTTTAGAACTCTGCTGTGGGAGCAAATGCTCAGTTTGGCCAGGAGATAATGAACGACCATCGTCCCTCTACTTTGCAAACCATGCCGGGCTTCCATAGCAGCAATATATGGGAGGAGATGTCCAGACGTAATCCTATGAATGGGAATCAGCTCCTAAGTGCCATCAGTCCCCTCTCACTGGTGTCGCTCTCCTCACCCGATCCAACCAGCAACAGCTTCAGCATCACTTCGGCCGGCACCGGTACTCAAACCAATGAGGATTATTATCGATTGTCACGACAACCGTCTGTTGGAGATTCAATAGGGTCTGAGATGTCCATGGGATCGCTAGTTCTCGGAGGAGATGCCAAGTCCCTCATGAAGATGCAAAACTCCGGAAGACCAAAGATATCTAAAGGGAAAGACCAAGAGAAAACACTGTCTGATGATAAAACCCCATTCGTTAAAGGTGGAAAGAAAATCTACAGGAGTCCAATAACTGGCAAGCCTCGTGAAAATCTCCGATATCCGAATAAGCATAAGGACAACGTTTCGACGGGTTCCTCCAGTGCTAGGAAGAAGGATCACGCAAGAAACAATCGAAACAACGGCCGAAGCAAGAGTCCGTGCAATAAACACCACCCTCCACACCAATCTCGGCAACTTCCTATCTCATCTTCAATGGGTAGGCTGGCTGATACATCACCTGGAAGAACTTATCGGAAAAACAATGCGACATCATCCTACTCGAAGCAGATGCAAACTGGGTGTAGCGCAAACCAACATTCAAAGCCATCAAGATCCCGAAGTGCCCATGCAGGATACCAGTCAAGTGTAACTCAGATATACCCGTCTCTAAAACATGTCAACTCTATCATGTTAAACGGAGTTGCATCTATGGCTGCAAGAGGAGACCTGGTAGTGCAACAATGTGATGGGAAAACTGCCCAAGTGATTCCCGCACCTTCACAGCTCACACACATCACACGGCCAGTTTTAATTAAGCAAGGAACCTTTGTGCAAGATGAGCCGAGTCCAGCTTTGCTGCAAAGTATGTCAAGAAAACCAGAGCTTCCCAAAAAGCCGGGTGTAAAATCGCCACCCAAAAGTGGGAAACTGAAGAAACCAGCTGAATCTCAGCAAAAAGGTAAAACTTTGTGGAAAGGACTGAAAAAACTACTTTCTCCAAGCGAAGAAGGCAAAAATATTGTTTCATCACCAACAAGAAAACCACCCAAAAAACCGCAAGTGACCAAAGGTAAAATGGTACAAAATATAACAGATCGTGTTATTGAATCTGAAGATTCGAGTACTGGGTTTAATTCTGGGACTTGGACAAAAAGCAAAGCTGGCTCAACCAGTTCCAGTGCTCAATCTAAACCCGTAAGTCGGGCAGGTGGAAATTCGGGTCAGCGGAGTTTGTCCACTGCTGGCAGCCATTCCTCCAGCCTATCTTTGTCAAGTAGCAGTGCAAGCAATGGCAGCAGCACCTCTGTGGATGTTTACCAACAAGCCAGCACTCGAAAGAACATTTACCCAACTGCTAGAACCATGAGCCCCAGCACTCACATACCGAAATCACCATCTGCTAAGTCAAAAATTCTTGTGTCCGAAAAATCACCTGGGGGAGTGAAATCTGGTTGGCGAAGGGCGAATGACAACAATTTCCACAGCCGGAAAATTAGTATGGAATCCTCTTCATCATCTGCTGCTGGGAATAAGTCTCATAGCAGACGACATGGTTCCCAGACATCCGTAGCAACCTCTTCTGATAAGAGGTCAATGTCAGTTGCTTCAGGTCAGGGTTCAAGTGCACGGTTGTTCTACGAGGTACCCGCATGTTTGTTGTAAATTCCTATTTATTTTAAATATTGTGTATGGTTTTGTCCATTTTGTATTTGGTAATGTGGCTTTGTTATTTAAGGTCCCATTAACCCCCATGTGCACAGTCTGGTGCTAAAGCTGCTGTATAGTGAGGAGTATAATTTTTTGCTCAAACTTTAGTTAAATTAATATAATATTACAATATGTCATCTATGCGGTTAAATGGCTTGGGGTCCATGTTGGGGACTGTCGGTCGGAAGGTTGCAAGGTCACAACCAGTTGCTTGATGGTTAGGTGTTGGCAATGCATGGCAGATAACAAACATTACTTAAACCAAGTTTTATATACTTAACTTAACCAAACTCAAATATAAACTTCCGTATCGTGAAAAACAAGCATTTTAAACCTACCTTGTACATCGATAATTTTGATAAATGTGAATGTTTCACGTCACACCCCTGGTTGAGTATCTCGTGTTGTGCATGGGATGGTGTTTTGTTGTCGTTAAAACATTATCAAGTAAATTATCAAATTTTGAACAGTTGGTTGGATTTTGATGTTAAATTCATTTTAACTGCTAAGGTCGGAGAAAACTCGACAAGACGAAATCTGGCTGATGGCGCCCTCTTGTTTTCACCTCCAGTCCGTCGTGTTGTCCAGGAGGTGGCGCCGTTTAATTACCGACCGTATAGAATTGAAAGTGACGTCGAGGAAAATCATCCGAAGTCCGATCTTGCGAGGAAACAAACTACAGTTTGATTCACAATCAATTTAACTCCGTTTGCATTGTCTTTTTCTAGAATCCAACATCGGGTACTGCGTGTCATTTCGTTTCATATTTTGTTCATCAGTATTCTCCTTTCGTACTTTTCCTGCCAATTTGTACTGCTACCCATGCGTGGTGCTTCGTTTATCGCCTTTTACCGCTGCTCCATCGGTGTGAAATTAACGTCAACCGACCGTATGTTAAACGACTTTTTTAATTTTTCTCAAGGATTTCCTAAAAATATCACTGGCTTCCCAGTTATTTCTTTGACGTCGCGCGATTTATGACGTCATAAATCACTTCTTAGCTCTATAAAAGACGAATCAATTGAATCGTATTATTTATGTGTCCGGACAAGATTACTTTTTTACTGCTTAATCCGCTGCGCTGCAACTGCACGCGAAGTTCTGTATTTGTTAAGTACACGAAATACATTTCCTTATTCTAACGTTTTTTTAATGTCTTCAAAAGGGAAATGGCTTTGTCGTTATATGCCAGAAGATTTATTATCATGTGTGGAGGGGGAACTAAACTGAGAGGGGAACTGAAAACTGAACACTAAAATGTTTAGGACGTTATCGTTAATTTTGGGGGTTAAGATGTATTTGGGGCATGGTTAGTGTAAGTTTTTCATAGTTTAAGTGAATATTTTTCCCTTTTTTTAGTGTTGCTCACATTTGTGCGATATATGCGCAAGGGGAGGGGCTTTGTACAGAAGCATTCGTGTCGTAAAAAACCCGGTTTCAGATTGTTTGAGTATATTTTCAGCTATTGTTTATAATACAAACGGATTAGGGATTTTAGTTCAAATAGTTTTCCTCGGTATATAGAACATTGTTTACAGCACACGTGGACTTGCCCTGTATTGCTTTTACTATTGCTAATTGCTTCGTAGAAAGCTCGATGAAAAGGTAGATCAATGCATTCTAGTCGGAGGCGTTGACCGATTTTGACGTTTTTATGTCATAATCTGCTTTGTGGTACAAAAATATGGCAGCATGCTGCTAGCGAAGGGCGCGACCTATAATTACTTCAATTATAGAGTTTACGATGACATACAGCAGTGGAATGGCGAGTGAATAGACAAAGGAAAAACGATAAGAAAGAACAGTTTCCTGCTGGTATCTCGTACAACTAAAAGTATAGATGGCTCTGATCACAGTGATTTGGAAGGCCCACATTTCACATAGTAATAATATAGAGTAAAAAGATAGCATTATGATATGTCGGATCTATTGGCTCAAAGTAAAGGCAGCTCTATATTTATACACAGATAGGTTTATAGTTTACAAGATAGCTCGAGTGCATTGTATAGAGTGATTCGATTTTACTCCCAAAATTCGTTTGTGTATTATATATACTATTGAAATAATCGGACTGTTGCAATATGCAAGTGGCGAACGTATCTTTTTCCATGCGAATATACGCGTAACAAACACCGTAAACGGTTAAAACAAAATAAAAAAGATTTTACGCGTGCAAAAATCCGTGCGTTATGAGATATATAATGCTGAAGTAAAACTGACAAATTTTCCAAAATAATTCTGTTGTAAAAAATATAATTAGATCGTTTTAGCCTGAATTCCAATTTTTGTATTCTAGGAGGACAATACATTTCCTGAAAATTAAAGATATATCCAGCTTTAATTAATATTTTTACGACAAATTAGTTCTGAATATCATTGGCTATTTTAAATGAAACGGAAAAACAAAAGAAATCATGACCAAAACATGTCGAACAAAGATTTAATCGTTAAAACAACACAATAATGCTTACAATTACGGTAACAAACGCCGCCTTTAATCCTAGTATTTTATGGAAGCACATAGTTTATTTTACTGTCTATCGCATATTCGAATTTGATACACATATTGCAGTAGATTTAAACGTTGGTTTACTAACCGTGATTAAAACTGATGTGAATATTTTATTAGCACTATTTTTGTTGTTTTCAAAACAAAGGTAGGCTATTCGAAATGTAGAATAGGATAGGATAGGATATTTATCTTTATCCCCGTGAATGGGTAAACCAAGGGGGTTTATAATTTTTACTTTCTGTCATAATTTGTTATAACATAGAATACCTTAAGCTCAGCTGAGTCTCCGAAGCTGTTAGCGTGTGATGCTTTTACGGTTAGACGTGTTTGTAATTCTGCAGGCCACAAGTAATCGCCATTTCCAAGTGATAACCACTGTTGGCCTATTATATAGATCTAACGTAAGAGTTGTTTTATTTTCAGATTTACATAATTTTCGCCACTGAAAAGTGGTTAAATTGACATTGATTCTTTAAAGGTTGTGACTCCCGTAATGGAGGTTAACACGCCCGTTTTAGTCGGTCTTCTAATTGGAAGTATTTTGCTTGCTTTTATCCTTTCCGCATGCAGTGCAAAAGTGTTCACGCGAGGGAAAAGTGATAAAAACACACCCGAATCAACTGAAACTGGTAGGAAAAGCCTTCACAATGCAGAAACTGGGCAGAGTCATAATATACAGCGGTCCCCGATACAGACGATGTATCTTCCACCAACTAGGTATTTCGCAGGCAACGCAGCGGCAATAATGGCAGCCCGACATAATCTAAATCGATCACCAAACAAGCTTATACCGGTTAAAACTGGATACAAACCAACGACATGGCAGCAAAGTTACAGAAGTACAAATAGCAGCTCACCTGTGTCGACAATCTCAGGAACACAAACCTCCTATTCATCAAATCTTGATCTATCCAGCAATTCAACATCGAAAGGTAGTTTATGTACACTATAGGCTTGTTGTCAGAAAGGGATATGTGCTTATTGTTGTTCCCACAGTAGTCCGCACTGGTCAGTCGTAATGGTAAAGCCAGTGTAGTATAATATAGTTAAGCGTGCACCTTCGGCTACGATACATTTGTATCACACATTATTTTAGTTTTTAAATCGTGGGTTTCTAATTCCACCGAAATGTTTAGATTCCGTTTTTCTAAAGCTTCGTTTTTCAGGATCATGTTCGTCAAGAGATTACCAACCCAACTGGATACCGAAAAACTTTAAAAACATGCCACCTGCTGGTATCAATTTTTACGCAAATGTTCCAACAGTGCGCGCTGGAGAACATTAACTAATCATTTTTAATAAATATATGGCTTTTATTTCATGTAAATAAAAGGAAAATTAAAATGGTATTTTCTTGTTAGTTGTGTTTATTTAAATTAGAATGTTTTATACATTTTCTTTTTCTGAGGCGTCAACTCTCAATGTCAAAAACTGGTAGTCCGACCGAATAGTTTGGTGTGTTGGTGCTTCGCCTTTCAGCCGTATGGTATCGCAACTGACCGATAGCGAGTCGCTACTAGTCGCTTGGTGGGTTAGTGCTCCGCCTTTCAGTCGTAGATCGCAACTGCGCATGTCAGTTGTGCCCTTGGGCAATGATTGAGCGGATCATGTTGGATCTAGTGTTATTCGGCTCTACCAAAATTGAAGAAACGTCTCTATCACACACAATTAGACTATTAATAGCTTCGTTATCCCAATGTTGGTCGCGAGGTAATAAAAAGAATGCGCGTGTTGTAACGCCACTTACCTTTCTCCAATCGACGGGACAAAAATATGAATATTCTCTCCTATTACTTAAATGTGCAAAAGGTAACATCTAAACACACCATTTTATTGGAGAGGCTACGAATCTGGCCAAGCACGCCACATTTGTCGGTGATTTGGTGTATAAATATACCAATTGCGATTATCCTGCTTGCTTAACATATAGCATACAGATTGTGATTTACGATATATATCCGTATAACTAGGTGAAAATAGAAAAGTGGTTATAACACGGACATTAACATCTGTCGTATTTTATACAGGACCGCTGTTGGGTTATTGTAATGTGTGGTACATATTAGAGACATTGTGTTAGTTCTTGTTTGACCTGTTCATCCTCTGAGGTCAGTTACCTCTCGGTGAATGCCCGGGTATATAGTTTCGAACCCCGCCGAGTAGGTTGTATCATATTTAGCAAGCAGTGCTTACAAAAAATTATTCTACACGAGTATCATCAAATTATAGAAAAAAATAAGTTTGATGATTACAGTATCTTTAAAACCTATACATTCAAATCTGTAATTTGATACCAATTAGTGTTACTAAGAAAGCCCAAACAAAAGACTTGCTGTATAATTACAAAACTCAACTGTTGATTTTGTATCTTCTTTCACCTTTTAGTCTGCCCAGCGTGGAATTTCATTGTCAAATTTCTTTGTTAAACGATTTCTTATGGTAGCAATACCCTGACACAACTGTTCCAGACACAGCCCGATTAACAACTGTGTAAGATAAGAAAGGTTTTTACGACATAATACAATCGAAAGCATTAAGTTTATTCGCATTATTTACTCTGTTAGGCTTTTAAGGTAAATGTTTTATTCGGAAACAACCAGCCAAATTCGATTTTACCAAAGGTTGCATGGCGCTACCTATAATAGCAAGCAGCTATATTAATACAGTCCATTAACAGTGTAATCTACGTAGCACGATAAGAAAGGCTTGGTATACAATATTCTAACTGTAAACGCATCCAAATGGAATTAAACAACGAGGTTTGTTGCAAGAAGACCGTCATTTATGTGACTGGATATCAAACCAATTCCACTGATCCGAGTCAGGCGGGACATTTCGATGCAGCTTATAAAAGATTTTTAGAATGGTTTAATGTTACAGAGCCTCAATTCAAGCGCATTGAAAATACCAGCGAAACATGGGATGCCTTACGTCCTCGACCACTTCTTGAAACACTGCCTGCCTCTGGTGAAGTCATTTCTCAGATTCAAAAAGAAGTTATAAACGCAATTGAAAAGTGTACATGCGACAAGATCCATGCGGTGGTGCTGGCTCACAGTCATGGAGCAAAATGTGTGGCACAAGCGTTTCGCAGCTTCCAGTGCAATGCGGGAGACGTGGCGGACATTTATAACAAGACAGCAATCTTTTCTTTTGGAGCTACATACTATATAGAAAAGAATGCAGCAAAGGTAAACAAATGGTATAACTGTGTATAGTGAATTTCGCTTTTTGTGTATTTTTATGGGCATTATACCAAATTAATTAAAAAAATCTTTACTGCCCATATGGACAAGCCCTTCCCGGTTTCCTGTGGCCTGCGTGAAACGGCTTTAATTCCCACATCATCCTCGATGCTTTCTATGCAATCCATTCCATATTATGCCAATAGGAGCCATGTTGGCTTGGCTGTTTTCGGGTATGTTATTATTTCCATTAGTATAGAGGACGTGTTCTAAAAGGAGGACCTAAATACTCATGCAGCTCCAGGCATGTCTAACGAATCAGTTAAACTGTATGTATTTTACTGTGTCAGCTTATAAACACGATCATTTCGCTGTGTTAAGTTTCCAGAATAAGATACTTTTCTTGTTGCACAGGTTACTCAGAACTACTACTTTACAAACGACACAGTGTTTTACGCACACCACCCCGTCAACGCACCAGGTTCCTACAACACATTTCCTCTGGGTCCTTTTGTCAGAGAAAACCCCGAATCGTTTCGCTGCAGTTGTTGTGAGAACGATAAACCTGGTGGCGATGTTACGGCCATCAGCGATGTTACAGGCCTCGTGGCGTTCTTTGAAGCTTTAAAATCGGAGCATATCCCAACGCCTTCTGGGCAGCCAAACTTTGCCGAACAAACGGTGGTCAGAGCTCATTATGTTAGTGACTACATAGAGTGCAGAAGGTTACGGCAGAACACCCGAGAAATGCTGAGCCTAATGTAATGCCACCATTTTCAGAAACCCTGCCGTTCAGGGGTGTCATGTAATGGAACTGTTATATCGTCAAATGTTTGACCGATTTATAAAGGGAGTGGAAATGTTACATGGTCAAATGTTTAACCGATTCATATACAGAATTCATTATAAATCCGACATATATATCCATTAATGTGTAGGCTAACGATTATAAATCCATCGTTCAAAACTTTTCTTGGTTAAAAAATGAGATATCTTAAAATTTTGCTGCCTTATTGGCTGGACCGTCTGTCGTGCTCGAATATCAGCTAACTGGTCGATATTTTTGCTACACGTGTTTCGAAATGCCCAGTCTGACACGTTTAAATTTCAATGCCGTTATACGAGTGTTACTTGTGTTTTCTGTAATATAAGTTCTGTCGTGGTTTATATTATTCCGGATGTAAGCTGTACTTAAAAAAATAAACCACATTTTCCGTTTATGTTTTCTACACTTGTCAACTATTTTGTACAGGCCTCTCCAAGCCCTCCTCCATGGACCATCCGGTTTTAAAATTCGACTGTGGTTATTGCGTACCCACACAAACATTGCTCTTGTTCTTCTACTTTTTCGAAAAAAAAAACGTATAACTTAAAATTTTAGCGCGCGGGGGGGGGGGGGGGGGGGTGTACCGGCTGGTTTTGTATTCGTGACCCGTTATATGCACGTCAATCGGTTCCTGTTTAAATTGGTCGATTGTATGTCTGACCGGCGGTTAGTCTGGTGGTTGAGATTACGGGGATAATTATCAATATCTTAGCATATCCTATCCTGTCGCGCTCCACGCGCTCGCTGTTCTTCCGCCACACAACCACTAGCTCTTTCACAGGTTAAGTTACAAATCGCTACTGGCTCGTTAGTCGCTATTTTTTGCGAAATTCTATTAATGAATCGGTAGGTCTGATCATTCGGCTCAAGACGACCGTTCCACGGATATTTTTCTCTGATGGTTCGGGGATTGGTTTTCTATTAGGTGAATACCATAGTTACACGTGGTCAGTCACGCATGACGGCACCCAACATGGGAAATGTAAACATTGGAAATAAACGTTGTTAGTGAGCAGCGGTACTTCTAAATGCTACAGGACCTCTTGGATCGCATGAAGCGCTTGAATCGCTTGGATCGCTTACTATACTTCGTAATTACAAAAGCCATTATATTATTAATGTTAGGGTTAGGGTTAAAGTTAGTTCTGGGGTTGAGATTAGTTTTTGAGACAGGGTTAGAATTACTTTCCATAGCAATCTAAGTGATCCAAGCGGTCCTGTAGTATTTAGAGGCACCCGGTGAGCAGTGGTGGTTAAGAAGATAAAATCAATAGAAAGGGATTTTTGCTGCGTTAAGCTGGAGGGAGGGTTTTATAACTATGATTTAATAAAAAAAAAAATTTTTGTAATACATTTCGTGGGCATAAACCTATTTGAACATTATAATAGTATTTACGACTATTACGGCAGCATGCCTTAGGCTACAGAAGATGACTGAATACTTGGGTGTACCAGGTGTAAAAAAACTGGTATTCGTAGGTTTATTTAAATATTTTTAGTAAATATCCAAGTTTATCTTGAAAGCTGTGCCTAAAGTACGGAACTTTAGCAGTGTGTTTAATATACAAGCAGGTTTGCCCTTTCTATATTTACCATAATGTATTGGTTTAATCTGGCAGAGCGTTGCGCATGCATAGCCTGATGTCAAAGGTTCGAATAACATCGGTGGCAATTTTACTGGTATCATTAAGCTATTAAGCCATCTTATGTGGTAAAGCTAGCAGATACAATACTCGAGGTCACGCCCGTAATTGATTATTATAATAAAAATGGTAAGGATTCTGTAATTGATACCCTTGAACCGGCTTGTTGGAATTAGATCTTGTTCAATGGAAGTGGACCTTAGTGTCTTAGAGCTTTTTGGTCTGTTGCTCAGCATATAAAGTATTAAATTGTTCAGCTGCACACTCTGTATGAGTTAGATTGTGTGAAATGCCAGACAGGATATAAATGACATATGCATTCATTTAAATCAATTGTTATATGTTTCAGTATATCCTCTTGAGCTAATCAACTGTGAAAACAATTGGAAGGTTCTCCCTGTTAAATTAAACATCATTTTTCTCTGTTTTAGTTGTAAATATAAGCCAATTATATGAAGGTTACAAGTATGGTATCATTTAATTAAAACAGGTTTGGTGTTGGGGTTAGGGAATAAGTCAGTTTAAAATATTTGTAGGTAATTAAACTTAACCCCAATATGAAACACACAAAACTCAACCTTGGACAAGTTTCACCAACTCGTGAAGTCGAAACAAGTAAGCTTGCAGAAGACAACCGAGTATGTGGGTTAAACTTAAGTTTACTCCCCGACTCAATTCAACTTGCAGTGTGCATTGTTACCGTCTTTGTACTGTTTATAATGTATGGTTACTGCCAGGTGAGAATTTTTACTTATATTTTGTGCGCTTGATCAGCATGTTGCTATTTTTACTGTTAAGAATAGTAGTGCTTATTAATTATATATAATATATCACAGTTATAATAAATTACTTACCAGTTAGATTGATAAAAGTTGTTAAAAACGTGTTGTTTTTTTTAAGGAATACTTGTTCAGAATTGATGGAGTTAAACAACACGGAATGTTCGTTACTCTTATGCAGTTTGCA
>CH003321.1:17354-56950 GCA_000149265.1 Ciona savignyi | reverse complement strand
TGGGAATACTAAAAGAAGGTGTTACTACAGTCATATTAATACAATTAACTGTTGGCTGGAATTTTTGGTTTCTTAGTATATAAATATTTAAATATGAATCCAAATTTGTAATTTAAATCGGTTAGTTTGACCAAATATGTTATTTTTTTTTTAATTTAAACTAAAAATTATTAATAGTAAAACTGTTAAAGGCAAAGCCAATCATCATTTTTGTCTTCTAAAAATTAATTGAGAATGTCTTTTACGTGAAGGAACATATCTGGTTCATTGTTAGTACCTGGTAATTACAAAAAAAGTTAAAAAATTAATTAGCAAAACACATTTGCTATACTGCACAATTTTTTATGATGCTAAGTATCATGTTAAAGCACCTTATGTGTTTGTTTTTTATAAAAAATAGTCTTATGCATAAAAAAATGATATATATTTTTAATAAGTAATAAAAACATACAGTATTGGTCTTTAACTATTTTATTTTTCTTTTATTTATTCATTTTTGATACTTTTTTTAATGAATTAAAATATCGTAACCACATTTTTCCATGTTCAGTAGCTACTATGGATGGTAAACTTAGGCTAAACATTTTTACAACGCAAATCAATTTCTTACAATTTTTGTTATGTTTAGAGTTCCACTTGTAACGTACTTGGGTATTGCTATTCTGACCATTGGCACCATGGGTCTATCCAACACATCACTTGGATATTTGAACTACCCAACCCAAGTTATATTTAAATCAAGCAAACTTATACCAGTTATGATCGGTGGTATACTAATTCAAGGTGAATTGTTTGGTTCAATAATTATCCTGTTCAATAAACCATGTATATTCATTCAGCTGATACATCAAATGACTAGATTTCATTTACAAGAACTTCTATATATGGCTCATTCCATAGTGTGTATTGTTTAGATCAAGTTATGTAAACTCATTGTACTAAAACTGTTTAATAAAACCAAATATTTGCTGAAAAAATGTATAAGGTTATAATATTATGTTTACAGTCATGTTTCTAGTATGTTACACAATATTTTCTGCACTTACTTAATTTATCATGTTTCAGGCAAAAAGTTCTCAGTATTTGACTTTATATCATGTTTGATGATGACAATTGGCTTGATTATGTTCACTCTAACCGATCAAAAAGTTTCTCCAAACTTTGACCCAACTGGAATTCTTCTCATTTCACTTGCATTATGCTCCGATGCCGCCATAGGTATTGTGTTTTTTTAAATGTTATCCGATGTTTTTACAATTTGATTAACCACTTAAAATTCCCATCCAATTTGAATAATTTTCTATACTTTAAAATCTACTAATATGGCTGCCACCTTACAAACTCTGGAATAGAGTCACAGCCTGTGACTCACAGGCTGCACATTGAAATGACTTAAGACTATATTTGCTTTATTCTGCATGGCCACTAAAATAAATTCTCATTCCCATAATTGATTAGGTTTTACTAACATCAATGTGGATGTACTTCTTATCATATAAGATAGTAGTTGACTTACATGTGATAAGGCCTAATCCAGTGACATGTTACAGACATTAAACTTAAGTTTAAATGACTGATTATCTTAACTTGGTACACACTCAAGAGTTATGCCTCTTATCATGTTATACCAGGCATAGTTAATACTATTTATTTATATGAATTCAAAGTATTAGATGCACTGCATATGCAAGGCTTCCCTCTCTCAGTATATGACATGAAAACTCATATTAGTACATAATATTTATTATATTTCACCTTTAAATATGAACTTCAGGTAATATGCAAGAACTAACTCTCAAAAACTACAAAACGTCAAATGCAGAACTTGTCCTTTATTCGTACGGAATTGGCTTTTGTATTTTGCTCATTGGTCATTTAATGTACGGTGGTGTCCTCAATGTGTTTCTTTTCATGGTCACTGTAAGTACTGGTATATAAGAACTCTAGATTCAGTATTTACCGAAAGTTTATAGAAATCGTATAAGTATTGATTATTAGTATATATACCTGTACATGTTTAAATCATAATTGAATATAGTTTTTTTTTGTGGATATATAAAAAATTAAATATATCAGTTTTATACCCAGACAAATTTAATAACTGCATTACCAGTAGCCTACTAGTATCAAAATTTTAAATTTTGATTAAAATGTATTGATATTGATTGTTTATGCAGAACATGAAGATTTTGTTGGCTTTATTTTTATTTTCATTCACTGGCTATGTTGGCATTCTGTTTGTGCTTCATCTTGTAAGAACATTTGGTGCTTTGTTGGCTGTCACTGTAACAACCTGCAGGAAGGCTGTGACCATGGTTCTCTCATTTATGTTTTTCACCAAGCCTTTTTCGATAATGTAAGTATATTTTCCTTGCTCAATAGATACTCATTATAATGACCCGGCCTGAAAAAGCGAGATTTAATTTACAGCAACATGGGTAATATCTGTATTCAACCAGCCACCATTAGATAACCTTAATGCACATTACCCATGGAGAAGATATTGTTGTGTATTATTATTATTTTTGTTACTCAGTTGCATTTACCCACATAAAAAGGCAATTCGCATTTTCTCTTATCCGACTTATTGTTGAAAAGTGTTTTAAATATTATTTCCACAGGTATCTATGGGCAGGTGCATTGGTGTTGTCAGGAATTGTTTTAAACATCTACAGTAAAAACAAAGCTAAAGTTGATCTATTGATTTTTGACGTTATTCGAAGATTTCACAAAACGTCTTCAAACCAAAGCAATATTGTCTAAATCTGTTTGAGGTCCATATATCTTTTTAAAATGACTTTTATATTCACAGCCCTTAAACATTTGGTAAATCTTGCTTTAACTTCCATAATTTGCATTAAAAAGTAGTTCTGACTGACTGTGTTTACACTGTTTTACCTATATTCTTCATGTTTTTATTTAGATTTTTTTTATATTTTTGTATTCAATCAAGATATTAATTGCAGTTATATTTGTTTTATTTATCAGATTTTCGCAAAAATTACAAAAATACAGATCGGAATAACAATCTAATATTGCAACAGCATTTGGTATATAATAATAGTAAATAAATTATAGAGAGGCTAGTTTTTCCAAAAGATCAGGCTTTTACTTTCTTCAGATTATCTTCCGCTTCATAAGTCAGGTTGTTAAAATGGCTGCTGTTCTGATTGGCTCTGTTTTGATCAAAATAGTTGAGTTGAGTAAGAAGTTGCAAAAAATAAAATTGTCTTCCAAGGTATTGTACTATTAAAAGTACTACTATTGGCAATAAAGTCATTCAGTAGCACTGCTGGTTAAAAGCACTGGCTATTTGGTTGGGCTAACTACAACAGCAAAATCATTTTAATTCTATATACAATATACAGCAATGGCTCGGGTGATTTGACAATTACCAGTAACGGACCATGTGTTTTAATATTTACAAAAATTTTCGAACACTTAATTATCTTGTATTTAAGGTTATGAAACGAAAAAAGTTACTTGCTGGTTAGGTAGGGTGTACAAGTCCTGTATCTATTGCATGGCCAATACTTATGCAGGATCACAACGCATGCCTAAAAGTATAATAATTTCCAAATTTAAACATACTGACCTTGCACTTGCGGTCACCACAACGGCCAGTGCTTGTTTATGGGCCTTAGTTGTGCACATTAGGATCACTGACATCACTATGAAGATGAGGAGTGATGATCCAAGGGTGATCCCAACCACCATTGATGTTGATACACTGTCATCATCGTCATCTTGGCATGGAAAGATTGGAAGACTGATTTCATGGCCGTGGTCACTATCCTCATGTTCAGTTGTATCATCCTCATGAGAAGCTTCATATGATCTTATCACAGGGTCAGCAGGTTCAGGTTCGGCAAAGGCACTGGCATGCTCACGTTTATATGCTCTCATATCTACAAACCATAAAAGGGTATACATTTTTTTGACTTGTATGGGGTCTGGGGACAATTTTTTCAAACAGAAAAGTTTATGTAAGCAATTTCTTATCCCCAGTGTGTTAAATGCACATTTATAGAATAATGCGGCAAATATCACAAACTTTCCAATTGGGAAGCTGTTTTTTAACAGTCCATACTAGATTGCCAGTTACAATTTCTGTGATACAAGGAATGTGGAAAGCCCTGCTGAACAGTGAAATTTTTAATGTACTGTCACCAGTTCTGCTGGACAATTTTTATAAATTATATATGACTGAAATATGGCAAAAGCAGTTGCAAGTCTATTAAAAGTAATCAAAAGGGAAATATAGCTGACTTATTAATTTCCCCCTACCTTTTTATTAGTTTTAGTACAAAAAATGTTTAGAAGAAAAAAAACAATAATAATAATTACCTCTAACATTAATAGAAATGACCACAGCATCATTTTTGATAAAGTTGCGTGTGTTAAGCATGTCGTTGAGTGACATAAAGTTTGAATAACCCCATCCACCATTGATTTCCTATAAGAAGTAAATGTGTTTTTTTCTCACTTATTTGTGGTTAAGTTATAAATGTAAAATTGCTGATTCTGTGGTGACCTTGGCCTTTAATCTCTGAAGTTGGCAGGTTTAAAGGTGCTGATTGGATGTTCATTTACTCTAGTTGATCGTAATGGACTTATAAATACAGTATAACTTAGATAAATAAGTTAGTTGTATACCTACAACCTAAGCAGTAGCATTTTAAAATTTTAAATGACCAGTTGTCTGACAGTAAATTTTTTCCTCTTTACTTGGTCTGGTAGTTAAAGTCTTCGACCATTATCCAGTTCTGGAAATAAATTTTACCTTGGCAATTTTTCTGTGCCATGGATGTTCTTGGGCAAGGCACAAAACTGTCGATACCCAACCACGGCGATAAACAGGAATATTTAGACTTACTGTAGTTGGTTGGTCAAAATTTGGATCACCGGCACTACTTGTAATATATTGGGAAAACTGGTTCATTCGTGTGAGTGCATCGGGACCTTGGTCGACCACCGACATTTTGATGACTTGATCGTAGAATGGCCATTGAAGGTTGTCATCATTGACACCTTGTGCGATGGCAAAATACATGCTCATGTAGCCATCAACTGCACTGCTTGATCCATGTGGAAAGAACTGTAAAATGAAGTTGCATTTATTCTTGATTCTGGTTGAATAATTGTTATATTTTAATGTTGTCTTCCTAAACTTACAAAATGTTAACTCCCCTAATTTACAAAAAGAAAAAAAAATAGGTGCCGTGTGTCTACTGGAATGGAAACAAAAAATTATCAAATTTTATCAGAAGCACTTATATAAGTTTGGCTAGGTAGCTCAATTGGTAGGAGTATTGACCTGACCACCCTGTGTCCTTAACATGTAGCGTTAGAAAACATCACCTAAACCTAGTAAATATATGGATTTTATTAAACGTTAAGAATGTCTTATTCATATTATCAATAAAACACTACATTAGTTCCGATAAATGGTTTGTCGATTGCCTGTGTGATAATTCCCTGGTTTACTAATTTACAATCACTTGGTAAAACAAAAAATACTATTACACTGTATTGGAAGCACTTACCATGATTTTAAAAGCGAATCCTTCATCAGTGTACAAAAGTGGACTATAGAGTTTGTCACCTTTGGCAGTTGAATCAAGCAGAGCACTGAAATCATTGATGGTGAAATACGCTGTTTCACAAGGCTTGTCCAATATGCTGATATCATCAATTGCAACCACATCATCAGTATATGCATCTATATTGATCCTTGTTTATTATTCTTGTATTTAATTTAAAATCATTAATTTTGTTATAAGGATTTATTGATTTGTTTGTAACAATACAACTACTGCACAAAAATTGGTATTTTCTTAGTGTGAAAAATTAGATTTGTATTATATTTTAATAATATTTATTGTATTGCTCTCTCTGAATATACTGTAATCGAAGTGTCTAATACTACTTCCTGAACTGTGAAAACCCACCAGATTTTGCCGCAATAACAAGCTTATATTTTTCTGGGGCTTGTATCGTGAGTCTCTCAGTGTTCCAGTAGCTTCCGTGGTCACCAGATATTGTCACTACAGGAGCCGCTGAGAGAATATCCCCATTCGACTGATCAATTGTGCCAATGTAAACACTGGAAAAACGTTTGAATAGTAATTTATTTCATTATGTATGATATGAAATCAAACAAATATTTTAACCCGTGTTCTAATGTTTTTAGGTTTGAATTAAAATCATATTGAAGGAAAAAGAACATTTATGTTGTAATGTAATATGTGCAGTGTTGTCAGGGATAACACATATTTTACACAGAACTAAGGTATAAGATTTAAAGATAGTTAGTAGCACTGTATGTGTGCATCACATATGCTATGTGACTATGATTCTATGGTATAATTCTTGAGCAGTTTAAAGGCATTTCTAGGCACTTGGACAGCATACTTACGCCATTGCTGCACTACTTCCAGCCACCAAATCCATGTAATAACCAAACTCAAGACATTGCTTCACATTCCGGCTCTTCAATCGCATGGAGACCAAGTTTCCTACGTCACCAGCTACTTTCTTGCTTGTATCAAATACCATGTAACTACCTGCATTGTAATATACTTTACTCAACACACACTTTATAAAATGTTCTGGTGTGATCAGAATATTGCTTGTACTATACAAGTGTTTTGCCTCGTGATGATAGACAAGACTTTCCAATATCTTTTTTTGGTTTATACTGGTAATTACAAATTTAGATATATTTTGCAGAGACTGAAGAGGTGAAATACACAGATCGTTTTTAGAAAATTTTTTGGAGTGAAAAATTTCGTCTATAAATCGAATTTATATTTTTGAATTATAAATTTTTAAATCTGGTATATGTTCATGTTATATTAATAATCATTATTTATAAACTTTACCTGTGTTTGCTTTGCCATGTGTGTTGTCCACTGCAGGTACAAACAAGTTGAAGTCCTTAGGGTCTGATTCACCGACAATAAAACGCTTCCAGTCAAGCTGGTCAGTGGTATCTTGCACATACCCACAAACTGCCTCTTCTTCAAAGTTACAAGTGTACGACACTCGTAGTGGGTCAGCTAAATATTGATAAAAATAATTGTGTTTAATACATTATTTTAAAAGGCTGAATTCATAAACATGTGGGAATGAAGGCTTTAAAACTTTTGATAATACGTGTCTCACCGCAAGGATACATCCTGTTGATCATATCCACATCTCCTTCACTGAACGTTCGTCGTTGTCCAATCACATCTTGAAATGCCGGGTCTCTTGTCAGGATGGTTTTTCCTCCATTTGAACTAAAATAGCAGCATTGACACTTAAACTATCATTGCTTAAAGTTTTTATACTTGTACACATTTTTGGTAATTGAATAAGGATGATTAAAAATGTTAAATTAAGTTGCGATTTTTCTATACCTGAATGAAGTATCACCATAATGCATAATAGAGTTGTAATCATAAGGAACACGCCGATTGTCAACCACATCATAACTGTACTTGTCAAAGTTGTACACCATATCTGTAAATAATTACAAAAAATTATTCTATCTTTCTGATAAGTTGTAGAAAATACGTTAGGTAGTCCGACTAGATAGTTTAAAGCTTTGGGCTTTGCAGCAGAATAGTCCTAGAATTAAAATCAGCTGCTGGCTAGACAGTTGTGTACTTAAACAAAGCACTCAGTGGATATCGCCTAAAACTTACGGATTACTGGGTTATACTAAAACTAATAAAATACCTGGATCAATGTTGTTAGTGTCAATTATGACATAGCCATCTCTATCTGTGCGGGATTGCTCGTGATAGATACCGATGGCATGCATCATCTCGTGCTGGATCGTGGACATCATTTCACATCCGCTACCAATCGACACAGTTTGTGGTCCTCCCTGCATTCCAACATACGACCAGCATCTACAGAAATGCATGGAACTAATTAGTAAACATTTCGACCACATCGACACAGTAAAAAATCAGTTTGGACAGTATTCTATTTCTTAATTATCCTAAAAAGGAAATGTCTAATCCAACTTTCATACAACTTTTAGAAGCTACTTTAGTTAATGTTGATTAAATATTACTTGTTGCTGTACTTTTAGAACCACATACCTTTTCACATCACTTAACAATTTTACAACACCAATAAATATAAGGTTCTGTAGTTGATGGTTACTTAATATTATAGATAAAATTTAATTGGCAGATTTTTTTGTTCAAGTCATATTTCTTCATAAAAGTCTACACTTCAAAGTTTGTTTTAGAATAATGAAGGCAAACATAACATAAATACACATCTGCTAATCTGAGAAAAAAAATTGATATTTACCCGCTTAAAGGTTCATAAACAAGAAAGTTTTGCTCATTTGTGCGATCTGGAAATGAGAAGCAAGTCCTCATTTCATACTCCTGCCTTGCATCCTCGATGCCTGACACAGCCTGGGATATTTATTAAGGTTTAGTTTTTTTAAATAAAAAGAAGTTTAGTTGAAATTTCAGGGTATGACATCATATAAGTATATTTTGTATCTGAATGTTGCGCTGTGGATATAGAGACAATAATATCTTCAACACATTTTTTTAAACTTTAAATGTTATGTACCAGCAGTGGCAGTCGATTGCCAAATCGAATAGGAATTGTGGTGGTGGGCCAGAAAAGTGCTTTGTCTATGATCGAGTTTCTTCCCACAGATTTCGTTCGGATGTCACCATCTATCAATCCTTGGTCCCGGATCCCTGTTTATATTTGTTTTGGATATAAGTGGATAAAATATAGGTTTTGTAAATATATTGCATATGCAGCACTACATTTGAAACAGATTTTTCACTTCCAAGGGACAGTTTATGTGCTGATCAAAAGTCCCCTCGAAACTGCAACTCTATGGCTAATAGGCGACACGCTAATCAATCAATCTATATTACGGCCTGGGAATTGTTACCTCCTCTATTGGGGCTAATGCACAGCAAGAGCAGGTTAATTTAGATCAACGTCAGACAACTTCTTCATTCACAAAACGTTGTATTACACCTGACAAACTATTGTAACATTGTACACAATATTAAAACAATTGCCATTGGTTTTGTACGTTTAACATCCGGGGGAATTACCAAAAGGTAAACTCCCTAAATATTATTTTAGATTTTAATGTTGCGTAAAAGAACTTATTATAAATACTGTTATAGTATGTAATAATACTGTACGACTGTGTTAGTAACTCTACGTCATAGCGACGTGACTCTTTTGTCATTAAGACCCGGAACAGAGGGTACATGCGACATGAATGCGTACATAAAACACGCAGGTTGAAAAAGCGAAGTTATAAGTGTGTGACGGAAAAATACTTAAATAGAGAAATTCCGGACCTTGCCAAATTGGTCATATTAAGCTGCTGGTCATATCATCCGTGGTCATAATAAGCGGCACCTACTTTATAACCTTTGTGATTATGAATAGGTAAAATTGCAATTTGTTATTAATATATTTTTATGCCGTATAAAAAAATGTTGTTCGCTTTGGTTATAAATGATCAAGGATATCAAGGATAGGATAGTTTATACATGTTTATCCCATTCGATGGAAAAACGCAAGGAGCGTTAACACACGGGCAGTAGTCGGATCACCTCGAGTAGAACGCATTATTCCGCTGGGCAATGCCAGTTAAGCGCATTGCCCACGGAAACAACCGACTATATGGCGACCAGCCAGAGACCAGTTTCGTATCTGAAACCCTTCGGCTGAAAGGCGTTGGACTAACCCACAGACTAATCCGTCGTACCAACTAAACAACTCAAATCACAAAAACGCTTACTGTTGTTTATATCGAAGATATCTTCAATCGCGGGTAATTCACGAACCTCTCCGTCACCATTAAAATATGCTGTAAAATATACATGTAACCAGGGCATAGGATGGGATATTCATGTTTTATCACACTAATTGAAAAAAACTGGAAAGTGTCATTATATTGGTAATCTTATGACTACCTCGCGGCAACGGTAATTTTACCGAAGCTATAGCATGGTGTGGTGTACATATTCTTGAAGACGTTCCTTCAATTTTAGTTTTTTTTATCTACTGTGTTTAGGCGATGTCCGCTAATTGCCTTATTTTCCGAGGGCACAACCATCAAGCCAGGGTCGACTTTCGACCCCATAACATTTCGGCCGACTGTGGACCGCCAAAACTCTTGCCGATTAAGCTAACCGGTCGGGGAAAATTTCTCTAAATCACCCAACCCGCCTGAATCTATAAATTTTAAAATCTGCAATGCAATTGTCTAATTGTCTAATTAGGTCTACCTTTGTCAGTGACAAATCCACCGCTACTACCGATCCTCTGCTTCTTCAGAAGAGGCTGCAATGGAAGATCACCATTCGTATAAAGAGAATAAAGTACAGTGTAGTTATACACAAAGCTATAAAAAGCCATTAATAAATGAATTTTTAATAATCTATTTATTTCAACGGCATAACTTTCACATAAGTCGGCAATCCGACTGATTACTTTGGTGGGTTAGTATGACGCATTTCAGCCGAAGGGTTGCATATTTGAAACTGGTCGCTTGCTATTCGGTTGTGGCCTTGGGCAGGGCATTTACCGGAAAATGGTCTGGACCAAGCAAATTAATGCGTTCTACCAAATTGAAGAAATGTACGAATGAAACGCAACACACTTATAATAGCTCCGGTAACCCGACGGTGGGCGCTAGGTGATCTGACGATTGCCCGTGTATTAACCCCCTTGATTTTTCTGTACGGTCGTGTGGCCGTATGGTTAACGCGACCGATACATATACCGACTCTTATACAAAAAAAAACGGTCCTAGCGACGAGCCCATCCTGGGTTCGAAACTTGGCGCAGTAAAAAAAAAAAAAAAAAAATTGTTCTATTCACGGGTATAAACATGAATATCATATATATAATAAATAAATTAACAAACTTACGAAGGACTTACCTGAGCAAAAGCAGCTGTGGCTAGAACAAAAACAACCAAAAGCTTCATTATAGATTTTCCACACCTGCACAATTTAAAGATTAATAATTTTATGCAGGGTTCAACACTTACCATAAGCAAGATCTACATATTTCTATAGACTGTTTAAGCTTTGTTGTAAAACTGTCATAAACGTCTGTAATATTTCGTTAACCTGGCTAATGTAAATGCGTGGAGTTATTTATTAGGTGAATATTCGTTAGCCTACATGTTGCACTAGCATTGTGCAAAGAGATTGCAACTGTTGCTGATGTTTGTCGATGATAAGCATGTTTGTGCAGTTGAAGTGTTTTCAGAATTCTTAAAATTCAACCGAAAAGTAAAGTGCAATGTTCAGAACTAATCATATAATTATCAGACCCCTTGTTGGTTCAATCGAGTACGCAGTTGTTTGTCTAAAGCTCTGACCTTGGAGCAGTATCTGCAAATGTAATTGCAGATTGATAAAAATAATTTTACATAACAAGTCACGAAGCAGCGAAAATATAAACTAAAACGAGTTCGAATGGCATTGTCAAAGCAATGTGTTTAAGACTTGCCACATCAACTAGGTATATATCAACACTGCAAGCAATCGTGTTCTGGTGTCGGGGTTCACTGCCATAATCAGACAAGTGCTTTATTCGATCTTTACTTTCTTTTTTTACTCACACTATATTCCTTGGGTGATTGGACAGTTGTCTCGACCCAGTAAATTGAAAAGAATCTTTCAAAATGAATTTCCTACTATCGGTTTTGGCCAAAAGATGGGCACGCATAGGCTACCCATGTTCGAACGACTATGATGTTGCACCAGAGATTTAACTATTCCGGCTATACCTATACAAAAAAACTAATCATATCGTTGCCATTCTGGCCTAGAAAATTTTATTGTATTAATTCCGATAAAATCTTCAATGTGTTAATTTTATAGATCATTTTAAATTACCATTCTAGAAGATGTATTTTGGTGAGCAAAACTTGATCTAACCCAGGGGCCGGCAACCTGCGGCTCCCGAGCAGCGTACGACTTTTTCATCCTTCTGCTACTGCTCTTATTAATTTTATTGCTACTATAACTTCGGTATTTATCTCTCGCAATGTTTTTTTCTTTTATAGCAAAAATATTTTTAGTTTTGACGCTCACAAATAATTTTATTTTGTAGAATTTCGGTGGAAATCGCTCTTTAAGTGCAAAAGGTTGCTGACCCCTAATTCAACTAATTAAAACAAGAGAGTTTGAATATTATTTACGCTTTTATTGCATGGAAATCACAATAATACATACCATCATATTTAAATATTGCTTTGCAAAATACAACAAATTTCATCAGAATAAAACAGAATTATAAAAATCAAGCTTCCACATGACTGATTACTTCTTCCACTTGGCTGATTACTTTCGCACAGCGCTATAAAAAAAAAAATATTGTGTTTAAAAACAATTTAAACAAAGAGATTTATTTTCTTTCTGCAAGCTCTATAAGGGTTAAAACCTACATTTAAACCTAAAGTTATAATAAAAAAAAATAACAAAATTAGAAAGAAATACGTAACCAGTGTTACCACGTTCACTACGTAACATGAGCGACCGAACGTAGGTCAAACGTAATGTCAATCAAAATTAAATATCAATAGTAGATAATATGGTTGAAGATCTTTATTGAGATAATGTCGCGATTGTACATTTGTCATGTCGCCATTTTATTTATTTATGTTATGTAAAGTCCTTTGAATGTCGCATTTTTAGAAAGCAAACACACAATAAACTGCGGTACGTCCATACTCACTTGAATGATCGGACTATTTGCTTGAGTTCATTTGATCTGGAGTTAAAGATGTAGAGCATGACAATTGACATGAGGAGGAATATGGAAGCAGAGGTGATGGACACGATCGCTATTCCTTCAGCTGATGACAACTCATCGCTCGACTGTGTATCAGGGCACCTATTCCTCAACTCGTCTCGGTTAATAATCGCATCGTCGGAGTCATAGGAAGAGACTTGAGGCACTGATCTTGTGGTCCAAGATGTCATGTCTGTAGGGTAAGTGAGATGATTTGTGGTGATAGTGTTATAATAAGGTAAATGGTGTCAGTGGTTATTAACAACGCATAAGGAATAAGGACATACTGAACACTTTTATTAGAGTGCCAAATGATTTTCTTGACAGACAAGTTCACACAATCAAAGATAACCCCACTGTAAGGTGGGTTTTTGCAATATCATTAACTAAGAAGGTTTAATTAAACATCATACATTTTAGCCACTTATGCAAAGACAAATGTTCTTTTTATTTCAGTTTTCGAGATCTGTTTTATGGTGCTGTTTAACACCCTCAAATCAATCGCTTTGGGTTAAAGACATTTTGTCCGGCATCATTGAAGGGAAGCATAAACAGCAACTAGAGTATGTAGTCATCCAAGCAGTTGGTTGACTGCATACAAAGATCCTATCATCACCTGTAACTTGCATGGATATCATCAACTGATCATGCTTGATGAAGTGGCGAGTATTTTGAATGTCGCTCACAGACATGAAGCTTGAGAAGCCGTATCCACTGTTGCGGGTCTGTGTTGGATAGGTAGTTATGTTGACCATAATCACAAATGAGACGACAAATCCCAGAGCATTTACTTATAACTTTCATCAGATGTCATATTTCGACAGTTGGAAATAGAACATATGTACTCACCGAAGTTGGTTTATCCCACGAACCACCAGAGGCACTAGACAGAATAGAATTGGCTTGGCTCATCCTGGTAAGAGTATCAGGGCCTTGGTCCACCACAGTAAACTTGATGTAGCGGTTGTACATCGGCCACTGGAGGTTATCATCATTCTCACCCATTGCTACGTAGAAATACATGGCCATGTAGCCCGCCTTGCTGCTAGTAGAGCCAACAGGGTAAATCTGGGTACATTGGTGACGTTTTAGTGTTAATTTTGAGAGTAATGTTAGCAGGGTAGGATAGATTTGTATAGAAATATTTATTTCAGGTTTTGTGGAATACCAGTGTGTGCTTTTATAATACTGTGTATTTTAATTGCTAAAATATATATTAAATTTCACATCTTAGTTTGTCTATTAGACACTATTGAATAGCAGGTGATGTTACCACATAAGTACCAAAATTAGCATTGTTGGTATTTACAAACAAATGTACAGAAAGAATTAAATGATGACAGAGAGGCTTTTTCCCAAAATTAAACCTTGACTTGAAATCCATAACCGTCGTCTGTGTACATAAGTGGGCTGTAGATGTAATCACCAGGTGTTGATGTTGCTAGGATTTGAGAGTAATCGTTGATCACAAAGTATGTCATCTCGCATGGTTTGTCCAACACACTGATGTCATCAATAGCAATCACGTCACCACCATTTTGGTCTGAGAGAATTGATATTATTTCAGTAAAACTAACAAACAAATTTATTTTCAAAATGTTAGAAAAAGATGTACAATACCGTAAGAGCATTAACTAAAAAGGTAAACAGTTTGAATATAGATAGTGAAGATAAAATGTGAAAAGGAATTCAGAAACATTGGCCCAATATCAACTAAACTGGACAAAATCACTAACCTGCATTTCCAATAACAGCAAATTTGTATTCGGTTGGTGCAGATATGGTAAATCGTTCTGTGGTCCAGAAATTCTCGTGGTCACCAGATAATGTGGTGAGTGGTGAACCAACCGAGGTTACGTCTCCAGTGGTTGGATCAATAGTGGCGATTGCCAGTCTGGAATTCGATTTTTTCGTCTTTAAGTGGATAACTTGGTCCTACATGCTACTACTACCTTCAGAGAGCTATAAACAATAAGTAAACTAAGTGCCATATGCTTATAGTCAAGTGGCCTAAGCTTTTGGTATGTGTTTAGTAACTGATGTAATTTGAAAAGGTTTATAGATTCTAAAAGATCAAGAAAACATCTGTAAGGTGCCTTGCCCAAGAAGAGTGGAGGATGATGTTAAAATGAAAACATCACAGTTCACAAAGAAAAACAGCACTAATCACACAGTGGAACTCACTGCAAAGAAGCAGCACTGTCAGTCTGCAAGTCCATGTAGTAGGAAACTTCCAGGCATTGCTGTGGCACGGTGGATTTGTACTTCATTGAAAACATTGAAGATGTTGTCACGCTGGTGTCCAGCAACATGTAGCTGCCTGCAGGAAAGTCACAGTTTTTTAAATAAAAAATACAGTTTTTACTTATTTTTACAAAATCAAGAAATCTTGGTCATTAAAACTTAAAATTACTCGTAATTAGTCATATTTGTTCTGTAAACAAAAGACATAAAAAGGAAAAAGGTTACTTTGTATGCTAAAACTGTTTTTAAAAATTATAAATGAACAGTGTAATGCTGGTTATATGCTTAATATTTATAGAAAGAAAGTATGCTATAATAAGGTTTTCTTGGAACAAATTACCTTTTCCACTGACCCCAAAACTTCCATCTGTGGTCGGAAGGGTTCCTGTCACGGGTAATGCTGGTGAACTCCCCAACACAACCCTCACCCAGTCCCCACCATCTGTTAGGTCCTGTACGTACCCGCACACAGATTCATCCTCGAAGTTACAAACGTACGATACGCGAAGTGTGTCCGCTGGGAATAGGAATAGTCAGCGACTTTTTGAAATTATTTTACAACAATTTAACAGACAATAAAATATAGATCTTCCAATTCTGACTAATATAAAACAAGGCCAAGTACAATTGCAATACATGTATTTTCATTAAAGGAAAACTATCCACACAGTAACTGAGTACTCAACCGACCACATTTGTACATTCGGTTAATCTTCATTATATCACCAACACTGAAGGTTCGACGCTGGCCAATCACATCCTGGAATGCAGGATCAAGGGTCACAATGGTGGGTTGGCCGTTTGACCTGGGGAATTATAGGTGTCATTTCAATGTTTCCTTTTCTAATTTTTATCTTCTTAAAAAAAAAATTATGCAAACACAAAAAAAATATTTGGCCTAAAGCAAATAATAAATAATAATCACAAAACAAATCAGGTGAATGATAAAACAAAAAGCCGTACGAAAATGAGGTATCCCCATAATGCATGACTGAGTCGTAGTCGTATCGCACCCTCCTATCATCAATCGTGTTGTATGAATACGAATTAAAGTTGTGCTCCTTGCCTGTGAGTGGGTTTTTGAAAATTAAAATAATCAATAAAGTTGTTGCTTTTTAGTTTCTCTTTAACTTTAAATCAGCAGCTGTACAGGCTTAAAAAGTGATAAGCCTAAAATAGTGTATTTTTATTAATTTAAGATTAGGATAATAGGATAAAGTTTCTACTTAAAAAAAACATAATAAAAATTATTCTTAAATTTTGGTTTGGACAGATAAAGTTATTTAGCAGAATAAAGGAAAATTGTTTATGAAAATGTATTAATAAATAATGTTCCATTATATTTAGTTTTCTGCCAACCATCAGTATAAACTTACAAATTACCACAGAAAAAAATTATTTGAGAAAATAATTTAACTAAAAATTGGTTGAAAACACACCCTCATCCACATTTTCCAGTGCAATTCGAACATAATGATCCCGATCAGTCCTCGATTGCTCATGATAGATGCCGATGGCGTGCATCATCTCATGCTCCACCACCGCCATCTTCTCGCATCCATTTCCAATTGAGATGGTTTGTCCTCCTCCCACCATTCCAACTGATGAGTAGCATCTGCAGATTCACAATTTATTTAAATGTAATGAATACAAACCTGGCAGTGTTTATTGATTATATACTTGTGGGTCAACTCCAATATAATAAGGTACATTTCAACTTTTATTTTGTTTATTACCTGATACAAAGTGATTATATAGATTATTTGATTCAGGTTGGGTAAACTTTAAACTGACACAATAATTTTTTGAGAAGGTTTAAATTATCTATTTTAATCAGCAAAGTGTATAAACTCCACATACTTACCCACTAAGTGATTGGTACACAATGTAATTCGACTCAGTAGTTCGGTCTGGAAATGTGAGACAGGTCCTCATTTCATATTCCTGTCTGGCTTCCTGGATCACAGCTATTGCCTGGTTCCAATTAAATATTTATTCAAAACATTGCTTGTAAAATATTCTTCAAGCATAAAATATCAGTGTAAAACAATGTATGGCCTTGTATTTACCATTTACAGGAATAAATATGAATATCCTATCCTAAAATACGGCAAAAATCCATCATGTTACTTATAACATGGAAGGACGCTGTGTTGCACCAATGACAACACACAAATTACATCGATAATTACTAATTATCATATTCTATGTTCACCTCAAGTCCAAGGTTAGAGGAAAGCTCCACAGGGATAGCAGTTGATGTCCAATGTCGAGCTTCATCAACCAATGTGTTTTTGGACTTCGGGGGAATTATATCTCCATCAATCATGTCGGCATCTGGGAAAGAAGTAATTTTTGTATTTAATACTTAAAATTGTATTCAAATTTACAGATTTGTAATTTGGCAGGCAGGCGTATCCAACTAAAAGACTGGCCAGCAATATTATTGTTTTTTCCAGTGCTTGCATATTATCTTCTGCATTATGAAATGTATTAGATCATTTTTTACTTGATCTCAATAAAAACACAAGATGTCAAATTACCTGCATTGATATCAAATATATCTCCCACTTCTTGCTTGTTCATTTCATCTTCACTACCTTTTCCAGTGACAACTGAAAATATAAGTTGATTATATTTCGGTAAATAATGCATTTAATTAAAGAAAGGAGAGTGAGGCAATTTAAAATTTAATTCATTTTCTTTATTGTATAAACATGCAATAATTGGTGTTGTTGTAACAGTACAAATGCCATTAAAAGGTCGGTAGGTGACTTTTAAATAATTTTAGATTGATCAACGAAAAATTACTGAAATATATAAACACACTTAATACAAACTTACTATTTTTAAACACTTTTCCACCCTGGCCAGCTATTCTCGGGCGGTAAACTGCATTTGCCTGCTCAAATCAAAATAATGGTTCAGTTTTTAATAAAAAATGTGGATAATTAGTGGTTATTACCTCCGATAACTTGAGAACAAAGCACAACAGAAGAATTTTTACTAAAAACTTCCCCATATTTCACTTTAACCTGCTTTTTAAAATAAATACATAAAAAATAAATCTGACATGGAGACTTTCAACACTTAAGTATTGCACAGAGGTTAGAAAAGTTTACTCACTAAAAGGTATTTTAGAGCAAAAACAAACTAACTTATTGTGATCGTGACCACTTACAGCCTTACATGTCCTGCAATACATTTTAACAAATTTTTAAAGCATTTTTAGTTTCAGTAACCTGTGCAATATACCAACATTTGCTGCAAATAATTGCTTGTCCAATGTCAACAGATCATTATCTGCGTTTTGCGTAGGAATCTGATAAGATTATTTGAACTGTGGTTGCTAATTAATGATAAAACATATATTGCCATAGTTTGAATGGCAAAGAGAAGCATTCTCATTTGTGCAAAATTCACTGCAATGCAATTGTTCTAGGGTAGGTTGCTTTTGTTGTTTGGTTGGCACTTAAATACTGTATGTGACTATTGCAATGAGATTTGTAATACAAAATTTCTGCATAAAAATTTCTGATACTGCATGTCCACATTCTTTATAATACATCTGTTTTCATATTGTGGGATATGACCCAGTTATGTTTCAATGCAAAACAACATCACAAAAGAAAACATAAAACTCAATTCACTGATACTGTAGTTTAATGGCATTTAGATATCAGCATAGCTCTATTAAAAGCAAATATTGCACAAAATAAATAAAACTACATGAGATAAGCACCTATATCAAAATCCCATGAAAAATCAAGGCCATTGTTAAGTGATACCAAAAAAGTTCAATTTAAACATGTCATTTTAAACTATAAATTTTTTTGTAATAGAAATGTGTTGCAGTACCATCATTTGTTGAATTTTTAAACCAAGAAACACCAAGAATTGGATAAAACCCAACATGTACCCATTTCTGAAGTGATCTTGGCATCTTTTACCATCCAAGGCATTAATATAAAAGTAGATCTATCAATAATTTACAAAAGCACATAATGCCAGGAATTGTGATGTCAAACCACTGAAACACAATCATATTAACACAATTCTGGTGTTTTAAAATATACAAACAATCAAAATTGTTTTCCACAAAGTTAAACGATGTTCAAGAATTTTTGATGGCAGCAGCAGCTTCTAACAGATACAAACCCATTGAGTACTGGGAGTGGTTTTCAGGTAACATGTACGCCACTTTCTGCGCCAACTCATGTATCAGTTCTATTGAAACATCAGCTTTGGCCAGGTGGCTTGGATCCTACAAAAATAAATTTACACAATTAAAAATTATATTGTTTTATCATTTATAAGGGCATCTTTGTATAACAAATTTTTAGTATTTCTATATTTAAAATTTATGCTTTTTTTGTACTACATATGTCCAAATTAAAAACATATTTTTTTATCACAGGAACCGCCCCCCACACAAGGGGATAAGATTATCCTATTCACCCACTTGAGTTCGGATCCAGGTGCTCACAACAGGTGGCATCTGAGAGAGGAGAATCACTCCATCATCCGGACTTGTATTAAGGAGGAACCTCGATAATCGTTGTCCAACTATGAGGATCAATGTTGATCCAAGAACCTCAACATCAGATACAGTGTGAAGTGCCTGTGGTATTATGAACAACATTTGTCACTGAATTTGATATTTCTTAAAAACGGACCAGTCAGGCACTAAACTTTTTGGTAAATATTTTTCCGTTTAAGTGTAATTTCGCAAATATAAATAGACTTTAGAAAAATATTGAATTTAAGAAAATTAGATAACAAGTACAATACAAATCAAATTAAAAAAACACCTACAACGGACAACTCATTCTTTCTTAAACTTGAACCAGGACACTAGTAAATTACACTAACATGAAAAACCTTTTTAAAAACTAAAATTCCCAAACAATATCGATTAATTGGTCACAAAAAGCAGAACCGCAAATAAAAACTTTTTTTTTAGGAATGGAACAGATAAACCATAAAAAGGCCAGGCTAACACCACTTAATTAAAAACAAATAAACCAATCATGCCAGAGAAAATATAAAAATAAAATAGGTTACCTCATAGCCATCTTGATCAAGTGCATATCTGAACAATTCATTCACATAATGGAGTTGAATCTGAAATTTATATACACATAATTTGGTGCATAGAGCTTAATATGAGGTTAAAATGCTTGAAAGAAAAAAATGTCCAACTCACTGTGTTCCGATCAATTTGGAACTCTGACGCCATCTGGAGGCAAGTTTCCACCCAATTCTTCACCTCGGACATTTTCTTTTTCGAATCTTCATGTGATGCCACTGCTGCCGTCACCAACTTGGTCAGGAACTACAAATAAATAGTGAGTAAAACAATTGCAACAATGTCTGTAGAATATCACAACACTTAACCAAAAAATTCCAAATTTTGTCCAACTCTTTAAAAATACATATAATTGTCTTTTCTGATATTTAAATTTTAATTTGTACAGTACGGTACCACTGTGTCATTAGGAATAAAGAAAGTGGTCTATTGATTCGAGAACTTTCAATCACTTATCTTAAATAAAATTATTCTCAGAATTGTTTGGTATGTACGTGAAAAAAAAGCTTTTTGACATGGTTTTATTGTGATACTGGTAAGCACATGTAGTTCGCTAGAAAGTTTACAATCAAATAATGGTAAAACAGAAAAAAGTTAACTGCATTTCTTGAACACTTTAATACAAAAAAGTTTCCAAAATTGAAAAGGCTGATATAACACCACGAAGACTCACTTGTTTGCGCTCGCTTGACACTGCAAGGTCGATGTGGTCACGGTTGGGAAGTTTGGATTTTTGCGATGTTAACTCATCCATGAAGCAATTTATCCCAGTCGTGTCAAACAGGCGACTAAGCGGTTTCACTCCACGTAAATTAAATTCCATTGTACCATGCAGTATGCTAGGAATTAATATAATTATTTTATATAATATGTGACCAAGATTTTGTCATGACAGATGGTCTGCCAATATTGCAACAAACCACATGCACACTGTTTACATAAGCTTTTTAAACCAATTGAAATGCATAGATATTGCTTAATAATTACACACCACTGAAAGAAGCATGGAAGGCTTTTCTGTTGTGTGTTATGTACATGTGATATCAATAGTCTAAGGATAGCTGAGTCAGTAAGCTGTCTGACCAGCAGTGAAAGTTAAAAACCAGGCAAATTTATAAATATTTCCCAATTTGTTGGCTGCCCACTGTGATACTGTTGCCAACTGAAGATGGAGTATAACCAATTATTAGACCTTTGCACGCCCTGAAATGACATGTGGTCTTAGTTATGATATTTAAATGAGTATTTTGCTGAGTAACAATGGTGGTGATTCCCCAAGGTTTGTACATTGGAAGCGACATATTCTGAGCTACGTGCCAGTGTTCTCATTTAGCCGTGAAGTTTGTAATAGTGGAGTAGTGGTTTGTTAAATAAAGCTGTTGATTATGAATCTCCTAGCTGTTTTGATGGGAAAAAGTTCTAAATTTAGGAAGGGGTACTACACTACCAGCTCAAAATTTGTAGGTAAAATTTGAAGGGATTTTGGGTTTAGGTTGCCGATCCAAGCTTAAATTTTAAAAGATAAAAAAAATGTAAAGACTTCCTGTGGCAGGATTTTGAGTGGTGACACTTTTTGTGAGGTCAGTTTAAACTGGAGAGATTGGGAGAATAATTGGTTGAATGCCCCTAAACTTTGGGCACAAGTTATCATTAAACAACAGATGACAGCAACATAAATCAATTTTGTAATGTGAGTTTCCCTATCTACCAAGACAAATGATATAACCCTTTATTATAACTATTACCTTGATATGTTACAAATCTGTATATTGTGGCGTGTCTGTATATGGTATTGAGTTAAAACTACAAAACTCAACTGGATATCTGTTAATCGGAGTATTAATTGATAAAATAGACTTAATCCACTACATAGGCGGAATGTACTTAGCACTTAAACATAGAGTGACCTTGGGAGATATGATTAAGTTCATTATCATCAGTTAGCCAACAATCTCCATGTACTGTGTACATACAAAATAGACTTAAATTTACCCATGGAAAGACTTAACAAACAAAGCAACCATATCGCAAAACAAAGACTTACAAACAAAGATGCATGTTGTGCTGTACGAGCGTGCATAATTTGCACCAGGTTGATCACGAGCCAAATCAACAATAGAGGAGGCTTCCCCCTGGCCTCATGCCAACAGTTCTCCGATAGCATCAACTTGTTTGCCGATGTGCTTGAAGCTATAATTAAGGTTCTTTATCTTGGTGGATTGCTTATTTTGATTATTCATTGTATTTGAAAAACAATAAATAAAATACAAAACAAATAATAAGATCAAAATTTAATAAGTTAATAATACAAGGATGGATCTTAAGAAAACATAAATATAAAGGAATGATTAAATTTCAAAACCTGCACTCTGAATATTGGAAGGTTGTGAATGCGGGAATTGATCAGGATCCACGTCAGCTATTGTTTGGAGGAGGTGGGTACAACACCGACAGAAATCTGACATCATCGTGTCGCTAATTCCAACTTCCTGTTAACAATATATCATTGTAAGGTCAGAGTTTCACAACCCGAGTTTGCGAAAGTTTTTAATGAGTCCGTGAGCACATAATTATAAAATTTTATAATCACATATAGACTACTCTAATATGGAACTTTTTTATTCATTGTGCCACTTTGATTTTTCGGTAATAATGGAATAGGTAGTGGCTTAGTTCATGCTTTCCTGTGTAGTGGGATGTAATAAATTTGGTTTGATTGCGTCTCAACGAAACTATAATGACTTTGTGCTCGCAATTCCTATTTCTTTTTTAACTGTTCTGCACAAAAACCTTTGATAAAACTGTTAGTAAAAGTTTCTAGGAGCCATTACCGGTTTAAAAACTTCATTTAAATTGGATTCATCAACATGGTGGATAGGAGCAACAAGGACAACATGGACAATGTCCACATATAAATGTGGGTCAATATATATATACTATACAACCAGTTTATTTTCAGTTTGCTTCAAACCTCACTATACAACTAGTGTTCCACAATGTATTTGAATTATTCCATTTCCACATTTTACCTTCCTACAAAGTCGATCTTTTGGGGATTTCCCTACTTTGTCAACAAGTCTCGCTAGTGACAAAAATCGTTTGCCAACGAAAGTGTGCCAAGCCATGAGCGCAAGCCCGTGCTGGACGTGTGGTTCACATCTTATCATCTCTATGTGTGAGATGGAGCGAGACAACATAGAAAGAACCTTAATGAGAATTTGTTAAGAAACTTTTAAAAAATGAAAAACTATTGAGCTAACAATTAATGGGGCGGTACGATATATCATCAATGTCTTTCTTGTGTAGAAAAGTGCAATACCCTGGCAATATATAACATAGAGACGACGAAAATTAATCATTTTAACCTTTATTAAATAAATAAAACCACCTTTGTTAATTTTATATCAATATATGATAACAATAAAACTTTTTCTTTATGATAACATAAGATAAAATACCACGTTATTAACCCATAACAAATATGATGCTCATTAAACTTCAGTTTATCCCATGGGCATGGAAAATGGCAGTCATTATTAGTTCTTAGTTAATTTCATGTCAATAAGCTCCAAGCAACAAACCTGTGGATCTTTGTTCCATGTTAGCAAGTCTTCCCAAAAACAATGAGCGTGGATTATATTGGTTGATAAGCTGAACGGAAACCTCACAAACAATTTTTTATGAAGGTAATCTGGGAAGAAAAATATGGATATAGAGCATCATGACTGGATTAGCTATTATACAAGTTTCATAAGTGGAGCTTTTATACAGGTTCTATGATTGGTGCTTATATAAAGGTTCCCTGGGTGTCACTTTTACAAAGGCAACTGAATCTAACATGGACGAAATGTAAACTTGCATAATTTGCAAAGTAATACAATTTGAACATTTGTAATGTAACATTGGAAAAATTTCATGCATGTGAAACATACATATATATCTGTACATTAGATTTTATTAAGTTATCGAATTGTTTACCTATTAAAGTGATCTCGTGGGTCCCTAGATCAGATGGAGATTTATAATCTTCACTAAGAACATCTGGAGTGATATTGGAGGTTGTGATGACTCGGGCAATGAGCTCAGATATAAATCCTGTGTGGCAGATCATTGGTTAATGCTTTCTTACATTCTCTTTAAAAGACTAATGCCTTGACGAAGTATTAATCTGATTTGTGTTGAAAACTAAAAACTGTGATTTGTGTGAAAAACTCTAGGTTGCAAGCTTCAAGTTTAAATTGTTAAAAAATCTAAGACTTCCTGTGTCAGGATTTTGAGTGGCAGCCATTTATGTTGAGGTCAGTTTGCAATGGGGAGATAGGGAGAACAATTTATGAACGGCTCCTCAACAGTGTAAGAATCATGCTGGAAATTCCTGACATTGTACTAGTTTAGCAAATGAACAGTGCAGGATAATGGGTATTGCACAGTCCATGTGGACTAGGTCTTATCCAGCAATGGATAAAGAAACAACAATAAACCCAAAAAGCTTACCAGGGCCATTATTAAGCAAATCCTCAACTGACACAATTAAGGCTTCATCTGATGTCTGTTGGAAATTAAATCAACAATTACTAAGCATGTGAAATTTTATAGAAAAAAACAACTTTTATTTGAATCTGGTATTGCCATCATATGTGTCATATTAAACTTAAATAAGTGGATTAGGTGATTTCTAATAAATACATATTATAAATATTGTTTTAAAACATCTTTCAGAGCTCACTGACAGCAATTTACATAATTTAATGTTAATAATCAATTAACAATCTCTATTAACTGGCATTCCCTTACCATAATCACAGCATAGATATTTACTAACGTATTTTAATCCTACTTAAAATGCATTAAAGAATTCAGCTACTTACAGATATTTTTCTTCCAAGTCCAATAGAAGTATTAATGGCCACACAATCCTCCAGCTGTTTCACCAATAAGTTCCACTGCTCCAGATCCACCCACAATGTTTCCCATTCTGTGGAGAAAAGCAGGTCTATATGACACCAACAGTGGAGAAGCTTGTGAACACAGCTTCAATGCTGTGCACATGTCCTAATATTACATATAGTCCACGTGAATTAAATTAATTGTGATATATTTCAAATGGATAGTACACAATACATGTACCCGATGATATAGTGGGTAACTCTCCTATGAAAAACACTGTTACAATAAATTTGATAGTTTTTAGTGTCTTACCCAAACTTTGCTCCTTAGTACCCGTACATGACTCTTCATATGAAGGGGGATCCCCTTCAGTAGCGGGGGTTGTATCTGTTTCACCCTGTAAAATTTAATTTTAACCTTCACATTACAGATGTTCTCTTCGTCCACTAACCAAGCGAAAGTATCACAAAGGGGTTTTCTGAAATTTGTATTTATATTTCTATACAATATACATATATACAGTGTATATTTTAGCAATTTTACTTCAGAATCCCTCAGACATATTATTTAATGGTATGTCAACCACCCATATTTAATCAGACGAAGATACAATGTTTATAAGTCAAACAAAAGTCACCTTTTCTTTGGCAGCTTTCATTGAAATAGCAGCCGCCCTACAGACCAGTGATATCACATAAGCAGCAAATGGTTTCTTCGATGGAATACATACTTCGTTTCGTATCCACTGCCACCAGGGGGAAATAGATTCAACAGATGAGTCAGCATCGTAGTCGTGGCGACTAAGCGATTTTACAAAGGTAAGGAGTTTTTCAGTTGTTTCAGGGATATCTGGATGGATAATGAAAATATTGGTTTAAAAGCTGCTTATAATACATCGAGTGTTATTGTGTTGACAGAACAAAGAAGGTATCTTTTATTAACATTTTAATGGAACTAACTGGTTGTTTATTGACTGTGATTTTCAGGATTTAAATTTGTTATAAACTTTACATTGCTTATTTATTTAAACCATGTAAAAACCGATCATCTTTAAATAAAGGAATTTTGTACTTTTTACTCAAAACCCTTGGTTGTACTTTATTACTCAAACAGCAGTTAATTAAATAAACCCGAATATAAAGAATTTTTCAGTTTTTCCTTATTATTGACATAGCTTAAAAAATGTCACAATTTACTTACTTTGCAAAACAAGCCGTTCATTTTCCTGCCAGTAGCTAAATAAGACAATCAGAAGATCTTTGTTAGATACTTGAATATTACTTCCAATGGTTTGAAGCACCTCTTCAGCCGCGACGGAGCAAAACAATGAAGAATGAAATAGAAATTTACCTGGGAGATAAAAACTTTTTATTAATATAACATTACATAATTTTTTTTATTAAAATTAGTTTTTAACGCAACTTTGTAATAGATAGCTTGGGCCAACATCTAATATTTTTTGCCAAGCCTTCACCTAGACCTGGTGGTTGCAGCAGTTGCCACAACTACATCCAAGCCACATCTACCACAACACAGGACACCTACCAAGTGAATGAAGCTTTGTCTCATCATCAAGGTTCATTTTACAAAGTGCTGGGTTGTCAGTGTCCATTGATATACAGGATAGGAATTCTGATATTCTTATTGCGTGGTCTTCCTATATTGGTTCAAATGTATTAGTACGAAATATTATTTGTTTTATAGGGTAGATGGTTAATGGGTTGTTCAAAAATTAAAGAATCATAAACTGTTACAGCTTAAAAAATGTTTTATCTTGCCTCGCAATTGCGTAGTGAAACTAAAAAACAAAACAAATTATCCGAAAAAGTTAATAGCAAAAAAAGAAGGGTAATTTAGAACAAAAATTATTTCGATATAAAAACAGAAGCACACCAACCTTAAAAAGTACAGAAGGAATGCATCCAGAGTTGAGATAATCTTCCTGCAGTTGAACTGATTTCTCAGCCTCACTTCTGCTAATATGCAGCATCTCAACCATACTATCTACTGTCTGGGAGAATGAACAAATGTATCAGGATGGGTGTGGGGTCGTGGGGGCACACATGGTTGTAACAAAGAAGGAAGAGTTAGTGTAGTGTGACTAATACTAAATATTTTTTTTAAATGATTGAATTTTTTGGATCGTAGTAGTAAATAATAAATGTTTTGCGCCTTGCACAGGGACACAAAGGGAAGCCAAGGTGGGCATTAAATTTTGGTCATGACCACCATATTTAACAAATAAACTAAGTGGTCAGAAAATATCATATTGCTTTGCAGCTGTAGTGACCTATTAACCACTTTGGAATGACTGTCCAACACACATTTATTGACTAGAAAATCAGTAGTGGATGTCTTTAAAATATTTAATTCACAAAATAACCTACTACCTGATCACCACATGGCTTCTGATAGGCAACCGATGAGTTCAGTTTAGCAGTTTGTTCATAAAGGTCAAGGAGTTGGGAGTGGAAAAGAAGAAATTCAACAAAAGTACGATCTTCTTTCTTTACACCTGGGAAATTTGATTCAATTTTAATATGTGTTGGTATTTAAGATCTTTTTCTATTAGCTACAACCCTAACCCTAAAAAGGGAAGAAAAATAACTGAGACAAAATAATATAAACTTGTTTTAAAGGTTGTACACAGTTTTAAATAGATCACCACAGTATTAAAATCTTTTACTTCAATAAAATACTGAAGACCCCAATTGTGATAAAATTTAAATATTGAACGAAATTAACCTTTTGTTTATAATTATTAGCAATTTTAAATAGCATTCAGTTCCGTATTAAAGTTAGTAAATTAAATTATTAGTTGCAGTTAATCATAATCATAGTTTACTGTTAAAACATCTTGAACAAAAATAGTCAAAAAGAAAAACATTGAACAAATATCTTACTTTGTTTAGCACGTTCCAGGACTTGTTCTATGCAACTTTTTAGAATGTTTATTTCGATTGATTTGGAATGCATTAGTTTCACCACTGCTTGTTGTTGTATCGAAGACAAACGCATTTCAAGCAACAATTTTACTATTTCTGAAGAATCTGAAAAACAGATAAGTTGAAAGCATAGGCCTATAAAATTGGCCATATTATACATATTATTCAAGTATTTTCTTATATTTTCAACATTCAATATGAATAGAAAAATAAAGAAATTTAACAAATTTAAAAAATTGTATTTTTTTAGTTTGTAAAGAAGCTACATCACTGATCTATAAACATTTAGTAAAAAAATGAAATATAACTATCATAATAATCCATTTTTTCCACTATTAAAAACTTTTTTGTAAAATTCTTTATACTTTTCAAAATCAAAGTTTTTTTCACAGGTTATGCTTTAATATGTCCTAGTTTGTCAATAACGAAAGCAATCAAATACAAATAGGGGATGGCAATTATACAAATTGTGATAAAAGTAAGGACCAGTGGTTTTTAGAAATAGTAAAACTAAAAATCATCTTTTGGTAATAATTTAGGTCAGTTGCTTTGTTCGAAGACAACTGCACAAAAAAATCTGACAACATACATTAGTTGCTCAATTTGTAAATGTCTATTAGTAAGTTGCACAAACACAATGATACTACATACCAGTTTTTTTCTTATGTAGCAATTGACTAACTTTCTTCAAAAGATGAATGTCTCTTGCTTTGTGGCTACCTGCATCACTAAATAGAAATGTGGTGTTACAATTCATGGATCATTTGGCTATATACCTTTTTTAGCCAATGAAATCTTTAAGCTTTCCAAACATTGATTCTAACCAATGTAATTCAATTCTACTTATTAATAGCTTCACAAATCATTTATTAGGTAATTGATTTAGATAAAATTGAATCAAAGGAAGGGGTAATGAAAAAGAACCACATTTTAAACATCTTCTTACAAACAAAACATAATCTAGCTAGTAACAAGCAATAATTTGAAACGTGGCTAAATAATGATCATAAAAGTCCTTAGTAGTCAGATCACTGACACACTTTCATTAACTTAGCTTCATAAACCCCCAAAATAAGAAATTACCTTAAAGCAAGATGAAATGGCACATGTATAGATTGTATTTCACCATCAGTATCAAGTATACAGCATTCTAGCATGTTCCCGATATTGCTTACACTAGAGCTGCTTAAACCAAACATCTTGTAGCCTGGAAACAGCAACCTGCAATTTAAGTTAGGTATTAAATTCTTATTTTTGCATCATTAAGATATGAAAAAAACAAATGTCATTACAAAAGTGGCTCTAATAACATTGCAGCAATAGAATTGAAATTGTTGCAAGTACACTTTTATGTCCTGATTGGTATTATATTATAATTACTGAAATTACTCCATTTGCAAAGCCGAAGTCTTTCGACCTCAAGTTTGAGGGGATAATGATTAAATGCATTTAACAGAAGATTTTAAAATTTATTAGTATTACGAAAAGAATAACATATATATTTAAATATAGAGAAAAAGTAAACATGATGGTAATTAAATTAAAAAAACTAGAAACAGGCTAGAAACAAATTTATCTAAAGTGTTATTGAAACTAGTGCTGACCTAGCATTTTTGCTGATGTTAAACGCCCCGACCCTTGGTCCAGAGATGCATGACCAAATCTCAAGTATTCCTCGTCTTGGAGCGTATATAACAAGGAACAAAGCGCTTTTTGTGGAACTCCCAAACTGATGATGTTTTTGAGTGTCATCGTACGAACGAACAAAACCTAACTGAGCATCTCTGTAACCTGAGTGGAAAGGACTTTAAACACAAACCGCTACAACGTTAACCATTAATGCTTAGTTCTAGAATATTTACTGGATTTTACTTAAATTGAAGGAATACATAAATTATAAACAAAACACTGCAATAGCACTGGTTGCCGGACGGTAGGCACAAGGTAAGTTGATGATTGCCAATGTGAAAACGACCCTTACATTTTCCCACTGACATGTATATATCCTATCCTAATATAATGTAATTTTGGGTAAAATTACACACTGCATTCTACAATAGTTACAGAAACATTGGACTAAGCATCTAACCAATATCAACAATCAACATGAACTGTATCATCCACCTTTCCACACGCGAAGCACACAGGATTTCATCAAATCGATCAGCATAACACGACCGAAGCTGTCAGTTGTAGCAGCCAACCATGGTGCAGATGGAGCTAATACAATCGAATCACCTTTCCTGCGCAAGTCTGGTAATCCACTCCTTAAATCAAGTGGTGTTCCCAGTTCAACCTACACAATGTTTTAAGTCACAGTTAATGGAAGTTAAGCAAATTCAAGAATTCATGAAGTAAAAAGGATATTTAACATTCACTTAAAAATGTATGTGTAGCCTACTCCCTTTTTCTTTTGCCTTTTCTAATGTTCTCTATATGTGTGTTTGTTACTTGTTAGATTCTCACTGGTTGATGGTTGGTATTATAAAAGCTAACTGACAAACCATATGTAAATTTGTTTAACCATATTTTTTGAAAAAGACTTTACTAAAGACTTGAATTTCTTATTTATTGCCTGTTGTTTTGACCAAGTGAACAAAATAAAAAAGTGATGCCAATGAAAACCGATACCAACTTTTGGTTTTGGTTTCACTTGGTTTGTATCTTGATTTTGCTTTGCATTCCGTCCCCATGTTAACCATCCACTTGCTGCATTGAACAATGCTGATTTAAGTTTGCTGGCCACAGCCAGTGCTACATGGGACAGTAAAGGCTGGCTGCTTCCCTGTAAATTTGTTAGGGTTAAATGAGGGTTTAGGCAAGAAGTTTCAGAAGGTGTTATTTCAATGAAAAAAAAACTTTTTTCATATTCATACAAGCAAAATATAGAACTGTTTTGTTTATTTTCTATAAGATAACCAAAAAAATAAATAATAATTTGTTTATTCAGACAAGGTTATTTGCTGCCAACAAAATGCTTATTTTTTAGCTGTATCAGTAAATCTGTTAAAAATTACGTCGAGGGCGTATGAGAACCCACCAGACGGAGAAGTGCCAACAGTAACATATTGTGCCATTGTTGGTGAGTTGCTTGACACACTGGCGTTAAACCCTCCTAGTACAGAAGCTGTGCGCATCTGGTCAAATGGGGATAGCACAACAGAACCGGGGCTCACATGCCCCGCTATTGAACCCGAACCCCTTAATATCCACTTCTTATATGACAAAGGTGGTGGATCAAAGGAGCTCATTCCACTGGCTTCAGCTGTTAAGAGTGGAGGGATTAAAAACACTAAAAAACATTAATTATATTTGTCTCATATAATTAATATAAAACATTTTACTGGTATACACAAAAAGACAAATATTAAAAGATCATTAAGAACAAAAATAACAGTTAAAATAGATTACCTAATGCAATTTGATTTCTACAAACTCTTAATGTCTGGAATAAACTCAGGCCATCTATCACGACGAGTGCATCGCTGTATAATATGGTAAGTTCATCTCCTATCTCAGCACATCCGTTGTGAGTGGTTTTGTTGACTTCATGTGTACGACAGTTTAACTCAATTACAGGAATTTCGTGTAAGAGCTGAGATATGATGAGGGAACCAGTCTGTTGGAATAAGGTGTAGAAGAATTTCAGGCATAATAAAGCGAATGAATCTGTATTATAACACATGAAGATATTAGAGGAAGAAAAAGGAGAGAGAGTTGCAGTTTTGCAATTGTAAAAAGTTTATAGTTATCCCCGACTACCTTTCCCATGTCAGATATATAACATATCCTTATATATATAAATATGCTTTTTTTGTTAAATTTCCAGTCATATAATATCATAAATAGTCATATATAAACCCATGCAGTGGGGTAATAATAAAGGCAATTGTGATTATCTTCCGGTCTAGTTACTACAGCTATTGCAGTGTTCTGAATATGATAGAGATATCATAATGGCTTTTGTTATTGATAAGCATTCTTGATTATAAAATAAAAAATGGAATAGAAGGGAACATGACAATCATTAGTCTTGCAAGCAAACTTAATTGTTGGCATATAAATTTGTATCTGTGTTAGGACAAGTTTTTCAACAGAGATGCAAACTTACCTCAGTAAACATTCGCACATAACCTGATGAGAAACCTACGACAACGCAAGTCCAGTCCGTGCTTCCATGTGATGAGCGTTTCAATGAGATGAGTGGCAAGCACAATATATCAGTTATAACCTCCCTTTAAAGCAATGAAATACAAGGTTTTTGTTTGTAAAAAAATGTACAAATGCAGACTTTATAACACAAGTAATTATAGGTTTATTTGACACAATGGTTGGTTTAACAAATCTATTGCAGTACTTATATCTTGATTTAATATAGTAACATATTGATGTTTAAGCGACTTATTTGACACTGGTCTGGCAATAAACTCATAAACCAGACCAACCAAGTTGGAGCCAACTTCAAACAAAATGTTTAAACAGGGGTACTGGAAAAATATTTGTTTATTAAATTATTTTACCTCCCTTTAAAAATAAAGCAATCAGTCATACGGTTGGTAAATGAAATACAAGCTAAATTGATATTGGTACATAATATATGCAGGTACATAAGAAGAAGTAACTTACTCTGAATCTTCTTTTAAAATTCCTTTCCAAGAAACAACAAAACGTGACGATAATTTAAAGTCTGAAGGATCACTCTTGGCTAAAAACAATTAATATCATGGTTTGGTTTAAATGATAAAATATTTTAAATAAAAAATAGAATGAGGTAAAATCTATCACAACTAATCATTTAAATTAAATCTTTATTTGCATCTTTATTTGCAATCATTTAAATTAAATCGCATTTGCATTGGATCTGATTTACTTGTTAATTTTAAGCCTTTTCTGGGTTAACTAAAACTACCGGTACTTATTTAAAAAAACTAACACTTTTAAATCTATATTACTATTCTTTGAATTGCGAATAATGTCGGTATTTTAACTTTCTCCAATAAAACTTAAAAAATATAAAAAAATTTGTACGCTTATACAGATACCGGTCTAAAAAATTGCAGGTTTTTGATAAATTTTAGTCACAGTTAGTTTTATGAAGTCATTGTTGTACAAGTATGTTCAGGTACACTTTTTCTGGCAAATGAGTACATTGTACAGATCAAGAAATGCATCAGTTCGCACTTTTTAAAAGGTGTGATAGTTTGGTATGTTAAAAGATTATCCTGTCCTTTCTTATTTTATTACTTGTAATGCTGAATTTGCTTTTATAATTACAGTTTACAATTTTCAATTGTACTTTGTGGGAGGACTATAAAGAAATAGAGTCCGGAATTTTGGAAAATCTTGTGGCATGCCTTAGTAATCCAAACAACACCAAAGGGGTACCATAGCATCCCATTGTATGTTTAATAATCTTACCATCTAAAAAGACAGCTTTTTCTTGGTAAGCAATGGCCATGAAAGTGCCACTAGGTGAAATGGAAACATGGCAATCCTGAATCCAGCTATTTCTGTGACTTGTATCTTCATTCTGATGATAGTATTGGGAGTTTGAAACAGAATGCAAGAAAATGTAAAGTTTGTTATCCTGCAGTTGCACGTATTCAGCCTAACAATAGATGCAACAGCTCATAAGGGTCTAAGTATACACAAGAAAAGCACTCAGTATAATTTAGTACTCATAATTATAAACAATACCAGACATTAAAATTTATTTGTATATTTTTTCTTGCATATAAAACTACCACCATCTAGTTAGCAGGTACTATTTGCCATATTTATAAATCTTACCTCATCATTCCCCCCACTTTCGCCCACATTTTCCCAATCATCAGACCAGTTGTCTTCATTCCAATCAACTTCTTTTGGTGCACTACTTTCATCTGTATCAAAAATTTTTTTGTCACTTTTACATTTTTTTCAGGAATTTTTGTTAGAGTAAATTTAAATTAGTATGTTTCAGAACACATTTGTCTTTCTGGTATTCGTCAATAAAAAAATAAACTAACCTTCTTCGAATAGAAACTGATGAATATCATTCAAACTTTGAATGCCAATAAGAGGACACAGATTGCATGACGACATCGTACTACGGGTCAAAAAATGTTTTAAACATAAACAATCAGAATGTTACTTGCATACGCAATTTATGCTACCGGTACATCTGTAAAACATGGACACAGTATTCATATAAGGGTATATATGTATTGTATATGTATATATATTTCACTTGTTGTCTGATGATTGATACCAAACAATGTACAATTTTTTCTTATACTTTGAAAGAAACGTAATAAGAAAAAACACTAAAATTTAAATTTGAAAATATTTATGTTTTGGAAAATGTTTATATCTATATACCTACACAATAAATTTCAAAATTGAAAATAAAAATCGGAATGGTATGAAATAAATATTGCACCAAAAGTTTAATTGTACCATGTCCGTCTGCATTTCATATATGTATACTAGTAGCCTACATTCATCAATGTGGATAAAATGTTTAGTGATAACAAAATCACAGCAAAAATGTAAACTGTGCGGTACATAATTATATCACATATTCATATTATACAGATTAAATAAAATGCATATAGAGATTTTTTCAAAAATAATTTGGTAGCATTACGGTAGTAAAATTAAAACCTATTTTTAACAACTGGTGTATTGTTGCATGGCAATCATGTTTATACAAATGGAACTATGCAAGTATATGGCAGTACAGGTGCGCTGGCTTCAAGATTAAGTGCCAACATATTACACTCTATAGATTGGTCTATATCATCAGTGGTGACTAACAAGTCTGACAGCTGTTGCCACATGATATGGGAGGTCACATCTAATCTTATTGCATCTTGAAGGACTTTCTTTGCGTAGGTTATATTGCCTTGAGAACACAACACTTCTGCTAATCGCTCGGTGGATTTCATGTGGGAAGGGTCAATGATCAAAGCGCTACTGTAAAAGGAACAAGCCTCATTGAGATCACCATTGTATTCAATAAGACGACCTTTCATGTACAGCACAGAAGGAAGAAGTGGCTGCATTAAGGCTGCTTCATTAACACACAGCTCTGCTTCTTGGTACCTATCTAGGGCAAGATAAACCTCAGCAACCTGAATCCATGCTGTACATCGGCCAGGCCACACATAGGACATGCGTGATGGTACGGCACCCATTAGTGATTCAACATCAGAGTTCACTCTATCAATTCGCGACGCAACAACCGAGTTCATTAGTGACCCTGTTTCAAGTTCGGTGCCTGTGCTTTGGTTTGTCACACTCACACCATCAACTGGCAGATGATTAAAAGAATTTGAAAGTTTGGTTTCATTTGGATTGACACTGCATAATTTAATGATTTCATCGCATGTTTGAAGTGCTTCTTGCTCTTCGTTGAGACCCACTTCAAGCTTACATTTGGTGGTAAGCAAGCTAATATTGGATGGGTAAAGTTTAAGAGCAGACTGTATCATTGATTTAGACTCTTCGTGTAATTTTCTTGCAGATAAGAGCAATGCTAGCAGATGCAGACATTCGCATGCTTCAGGCTGAAGATCCAGAGCTTGTTTGCATTTCTTGATTGCAACTGACACTTTTCTACTAAGCGCAAGTTCAAATGAAAGGTAAAACAACGGCTTGTAATCATATGGATCTGCTGTATGAGCAATTGTGTAAGCTTGCATTGCTTTTGCCCTATTTTCAAATTTAACTTGTTTTGATAAGCTGCATAATGCTTTTAAAGTGTAACCAAGCCCAACACAAAGGTGTGCCCTAGACTTCAGGCCATCATATAAATTATTAGAGGTTAAAAGCTTAATTGAGAGTTCAGCATATTCTAAGCCTTCGTCAATTTGTGGTGGCTGCTTAGTGTATGACAGTTTTGAAGCTAATATGGCATCAGAGCATGAAATATTGGGATCAATACGACAGCATTCAGCCAAGCAGTTAATACCACGGTCGATTTTACCCTCAGCACACAAGGACATTGCAAACTGATTCCACAAATGGTATCGGTCAAAGTTATACTTTAGTGATCTTTCGACACTTTCTGTAAACACACAGTACTGGCCATATGCTGAAACAGCAACCGATAAAACATCATACAGCGAATCAGCTTTCTGCAAGGTTTGTTCTCTACTTTCTGCATGTTCAGGTGACATATCAAGCACAGGGTCCACATTCATTAACCCTTCAGCTATGAGCAACAACAGTAAAACATCTTGATGAGTGTTTGATGGATCAAAGACATTCTTCACACCTTGAAAAAATATTGCGCCCCCAGTTGTTTTGCTTTTGATTTTCTTATAGTTTATTTTTGAAAATCCACGAAGCAATACAGAAGCTAAATTATACAAAAACTTTTGTTGAGTTTGAGAAGGTACATGCTGTGGTAATGTCGTAAGTAATGTTTTATACAAATGAACAGCTTTTGTTGATTGGTTGGTTTTGATATATAAACTTGATAATCTATGTAAAGAAGTTTCAACAGCAGGGTAAATATAGACATCACTAGTGTTTGCAGCAGGGCTAGTGGGTGTTGAACTACTTGAATCTAGTTTGTGGTGATCATGCATATACTTTATAAACAGCTTCTGAGCAAGTACATAAGAAGCTAAAGCATCAGCTTCAGTTTTTGATTTAGATTCTTTAGGCGGCATACGTTCCAAGCATAAGCCCTTTATAGCAAATGCTTCGCACAGGTTTCTAACCAAGTAATGATCAGTTACTGACCCGGTCAATGCAGTAATATCAATACTTTTGTACAATCCCAAACAATCTTGGTAACAAGTTTGCGAGTAAAATAACTTTGCAAGAAGCAATGAGGATTCTATAAACACATTGATCAACGAATCTTTTGGATCAAAATTCTGCTTTCGGACATTATTCAGGCATTTCTTATATTCTTCCACTTTGGAGGAATTGCGTAAACCTTTTCCGGACTCTGCTTCATGTTCCAAAAATAATTCCTCAGTTTCCACAAAACAATTGAGAAACAGCACAACAGGATCTGATTCACCACACTTGTGTGCTAATTGTTTTAGAATGTCTTTGTGTTTGAATAGATTACCTTCATTCCGAATTCGAATTATCTCTACCTCAATTTTATGACGCTTAGATGACATTTTCTGATAACCTAATGTCAATTAAATAGGCTATTCTTTAATGGTACTGGAAAGTTAGTAAAATTAAATTAATTAGAATGATCACAAATTTAAGCCATTACAAAACACAGCAAGTAAACCAGTAAAGAAGACGCCCACAATTTTAAAAAAGAGAGAGGCCAAAAAGGGAAAAAGTTGTTTATATGTCTTTTTGTGTGAATTTTTAGCTACATTTTGTGTTGATATTTTCTTTTTTGGCCTCTGCTCGTTTTTAAAATTGTTGGCGTCTTCTTTACTTGTACCGGTTACTGTTTAGGGGTAATGAAATATACACACTTTAATACCATACCAAACAATTAGTTATAAACAATTATATCATTTGAGTAATGTATAAAATCAGCCCAAAACAAACCTTCAACATATGTGTTTAATTAAAAAATGCACATGAAACATTTTTTAAAACAACCTTATTTGCTAGGCTGTGGGATAAAGGTGAGGTGATGACCACGCAGAAACCTTATTAGATTTTAAACCTGATCCGTTTCTGTGCAGTTGTGCACCTAGGTTGTACACATTGAATACAATGCTATAGCTTTTGTGTTACCCCGTATTTATTAATGTATGTGGTTAAAAATAAAAAAAATGCTTTACTAATCTGCGTGAACTGACCACAGCGACTTTTATTGACGGGGTGGTTCTAATCTTATGTCATTAAACTGCGTTGCGTAAAGTGCAACTCATTCAATGTTTCCTAATCCTTAATTAAAAGGAATAAAAACAAACACTCGTCCATGTCAAATATGGTGCAACAATGACACTGTCACTGATTCCTCAATCAATCACATTTTTCCCCAGGACAACCTTTTTTATACATAACTCTCTATCGCCAACAAACGGATTGGTGAGAAAACCCCAAAAGATAAAAATACCAAACTTTTATAAAATACGATAGTTGTTTATTTTCCTCGGCATATGAAATACGATAGTTGTTTATTTTCCTCGGCAAATTATATATTTACATTGTACCAAGATAGTTTAAACACAGTGTGGTTATAAACATTGTTTAGACCGTAGCCTAAATTTAGATAACAATATGAAAGTTTATATGTCGATTAAAACAGCAGAGTGTACATATTTGAAAAAAACGAAACGTTGAAGGTTTATGAAAATTTTTAAATCTCCAATACGTGCAAATAGTATAGATAATACGCTTCAAATTAACATTATTAGGCTTGATAAAGTGACACAAAGAAACGGTCAGACGAGCTACACAATAAAAAAACAGTGGCCTTATTTCGTTGGTGTTACACCACCGCCTTCGTTTTTTAGGAAAAAGGCTTCGACAAAATACAAAATGGCTGTTATGAATCCAAAAATGTCGGAAGCCAGGCGAGCTTGACAGCTGTAGTGGTCAAAACTCGGACACTTAAGATAGCATGCCAAAACGATGGAAGCGATCAAATAATTCACAAATGAGAAAGCCGACCATATAAAGTCAGCTGTTTGAAAAAGTGATCCGATATTCTCTCCAAGTCCTGTCAGATGCAATAGTAGAAAGATGACCGTCACAGCCCAGCTTATGATATAAGCCGCGAAAGCCCATTTTCGCGCAGAATCGCACCCGTCCGGGAAGAAGCACTCGTAGACGCCAGCATCAAGCAATGCAAAAGTTGTGCATCCCAGGATACAAATACAGGCTTTTATGATACCAGTTTTTTTCAGCAAGTAATCTATAAAATATAAATTATAAAATGATTGTTTGCTTTGCATTCGCGATTGAGTTGCGATTGAGTTGGGAAGAGTGGGTAAAATGGGCCCTTTAGTTGCAAATTGGATTTTTTACTGATATAAAGCCCGCTGGACTTAAGTTTTTCATGTGGTGTCACCTAATACCAAAGTCTTCACACATAACATGTTAACTTTCTAATAATTTTTTTTAAATATATTTTATCAACAAAGAAAAATATTTTGTTAGTGGCCCATTTTAGACAAGGGTGTAGTCTAAAATGGGCCCCGGGGGCCCGTTTCGATACTAACATTTCGCTAGATAGCAGTATCAATATTCGCTTCCCATATAAACAATGTTATTACTTTTCTTTTTATGATGTAGTTTCTTTTTTTTAATTTAACACTTTGGATTACAGCAACTTTTTATTTAATACCCAGTTACTAGTATACTAATGCAATAACACCTTGCTACTTTAGTGGAAGCATAACTATCAATTCATGTTATTAATAGCATTTAGAAAACCCGTTTAGTTTATTGTGAAACACATAATATGACTGTTAGTGCTAAGTCTAGCCCTTTAGTACTGTTAATGCTAAGTCTAGCCCCGTTAGTTACCAATTGAACACAGGGGGCCCATATTAGACAGGTGCCAACATACGACTTAAAATCTATATAAAAAATTCTTTAAAAAATAAGTTTTATTACTACCAGTAAAAGTAGGTGTAGGCTATATAGTTCTATTTAACTACAGGAAAAGTTATTTTAGTATTTGATCTTTTCTATTATATATTAGC
>CH003321.1:1292-17254 GCA_000149265.1 Ciona savignyi | reverse complement strand
ATAATTTAATATACTGACACTGGTTCTGGCAGCAAATTTTATTCTTCAAAAATATATTGAAAATTGGAGGGGGCCCATTTTTACCCACGTGGCCCATTTTACCCACTTTTCCCCTAACATTAATAGTTTTTAATTGTTTCTTAATGTACCAATTTTTCTTGAAATTTATTAGGTTTTGCGGCCCATTGAATTATTTCAAGTGCCAATGCGGCCCACTACAATAAAATGTTGGACATCCCTGGTATAAGCGATATGTAAAGGTAGGTATTGGTCCTACATATCTGCTTGCTGGGTTAGTATGCCGCCTTTTAGCCGAAAGCTTGCAGTTTCGATTATGGTTATTTATAGCTAGTCGGTTGTGTCTTTGAGAAAAGCACACAATGGACATTGTCTGGACCTGTGGACTGATGGGTTTTACCAAATTAAAGGAACGGTGAATGCTACACAACACATTGCAATATAGCTCCGGTAACTCGACGGTGAGCGCAAGATGATCTGATAATTGCCGGTGTGTTAAACACTCATTGCGTTTTCCAATTCACGGAAATAAACATTAATATTCTATCCTATCCCTAAGAATATAACCTTTTTATTCATAATTGGTCCCGCATCACTTACAGCCAGTTTGTGCAGTATATGTAAATAACTAGATTATGTAAATAAATCCATGTAAATAACTTTTTTTTTATTCGGCAATTATGACAGGATAAACACGTAATTTATAACGTGGATAACAGTCGCGGTTCTCATAGGCCTAGCTGTTTTGTTAATATAAATTAAAAAAACAGACTTACTCATATTAGCCGGTGCATTTGACTTGCTTAGGTACACTTCCACCGCATATAAAATGGACAGAAGAAACCCAAAGACATTTGCTGCGATTCTTTCATCTTGTCGGGATCCAGTGTGCATTGCCAATACTATGCTTGCCATTAAACAGTGGAAGAAGGAAAATACGCTCAGACAAAAGTCAACACTCTGTAATTCAAAGTTTTATAGTGAAATAGAAGAATCACCTGCATAACATGTGTAGTTATTAGCTCTCCAATGCCGCAAAGGTGTTTCTAGCCTAGGGGTGGGCAAATTCTCTAGTCGGCGGGCCAGATGTGGAAGAAAGAAGTTCTTGGTGGGCCTGATTTTAACATAAATAGCGCCCAATATCTTAATTACATGGTATGGTTAGATACAGTCTGCGGGCCGGTCAAAATCCCTTCACGCGTCGGACGCGACCCAGTTAGCTCAATGTGTATTTGATCAATTCAAATATAATTATTGTACATTTTTCGATGGTATGTGCAATAATACGTTAAGATTCCAATTACGGCATTGTGGTAAGTAGTAGACTATTAGTCTATTAGCATTAATGGGTGTTTGCGCGAAACACAATTGAACCCCCCTTAGAATTGTTTATGGCTGGGAGCAGCGGAATACTTAAATTTATTAATTTACTATGTAGCATAATGCTGGAAGTTGTACGATAGTTTAAGCAAAATACATAAAATCAAAGTAATATTTTTTTCAATGTGACGCCTGTAACAACCAATTATTTCTTATCAATAGGCAGTATTTTTAATTTCTACTATTGTTAGAAAATCCGTTAAAAAGTTGGTTGTTTTTAATATAGAACGCAAAAGCTCTGATAGCCGATTATGGAGGTGATAAGTAAATAAATAAGTTGTTTTAATGTCAATTTAATTTTGTAACATTAAAAACAATACTCACCACCGCTGAAAACGTACATAATATTGAAATATGTGTGTGCCTACCTCGTATGACACTCCGCATTCCATCTTCGAAGCGAGAGTTGTAGCAATGAAGAAGTATGACAGAAGCGATATGCACCATGATATAATGTATGCAGCCATAACCCAACCTACTATATCGCCATACCCGCTGTCTGCAATCAGCGCAAATGCTATGCACCCAAATAATATGATAACTGCTCGTACCAGTCCCTCAGGACTTGTCACATATTCGAGTTTGCTCTTCATTTTAAATTAATATTATGAATTTGAAACGCTAACGACAAAATCTGAGTTAATGTACATACAGTTTTATTTGTGTTAGACTAAGCTTATATCGACTAAGGTTAAATTAAAAAATAAGCCGAATATAAGTTTTTATATAACGTGCTATCATCAAAAAATCGTATTTTTACCATATGACACAAGTTAAAATTGCGTTGCAAAATCTATACAGCATTTACATATTATAAAGTAGTGGTCTCAACAATTCGACTGTAACACTACGATAAAGATTATATGGACACATAAAAACGAGGACTTAGCAACTGACGCTCGTGTTGGTTACAGCCAATACCATTAATCAAACATGTTATACGCACGCAACGTCCAAGCCTTAACAAATATTGTTTTACTTACGCAAAATTGTGGTTTTAATAAATGCCAACGCCTTTAAAATTGACATTCTTTTCCATTTACATCCCAACAATTTGAACAATAATAATCATCAAGGCCTATTAAGTTTGATCTGACTGAAAAATACCACCTGTCATATTTGCGGCCGTGTATTTTCTGCTGGTATAATTAAAGTCCAGTTAGACTTTTAAACATCTCAGTAAATGCGGTCTGCCGCATAGCACCAGTTGTTTTTTAAATCGTTCTACAAGCGAACTACTTCAACTAGGTAGACGTTAGTAACTGAAGAGGTTTCTTTTACGACAAACCACTACAACTCTCATTGAATCCACTCCGCGCGAAACTAGATTTATTTCTTAAATGTAAAAACGATTCAAGTACATTTCTAAAGTTTGACGTTTGGGTTGATGCTTCAATGTGCACATACGAAAATCAATCTATACACAAATGATCTCGTTTAACAATTATAGGGTACATTTACAGCCTAGCACAAAACAGCCTAAAAAGCTCTTAGATGTAGACGACGTTGGCTCATCACTAGCGGCAAGTCTTTTTAATTTGGTTTTACTGTATTTATTTATCCAATTAGGTTAAAATTTTTAGTAATCCTCACTAGCAAGCTGGTAGTTTGCAACGACATTTAATTGTACGAAAGCCCCTATGAAATTATCGTTGTCGGGAAAAAATAGATAGATTCATTTAAGATTTTTTGGCGTTATCAACGATATCTCCGAACTGTAAAACAATATTTACTTCAAATTTTTCAGAAAGTTAAAAACGAGTAACATGAAACACTATTTGAAATAAAATAACCCAGTTTACCCCAGATAATTCACAAAAGTAAAATAAGCATATAAGCAGGACACTAATATTAGGGGTATAAAGAACTAGTCATTTAAAATCTAAATAACAAAGCAGGTGCATCCGCTAGATATTCACCTTTAACCAATTTCGGGGAAATCCCCAGAGATTGAATTCCAGTCTTATTTATGCTCTATATATACGAAGAGAAAGAAAATGCCTAAGAGTTTAAATATATAAGGCTGTTACTTAATTCTTTGAATATGCAGTGGCAAATACTGATAAATTTTCCTCAGGAAAATTATCAAGAGACCCAATAATAATCTAGAGCCACATTGCGAATTTTCCGCGCCGATTATTCTTTAACATTCCACATTTCGGGACTGGCAAGGATCATTTATTAAAATTGTGAGGAAAGTTGTAGGTGAATAAATTGACTAAAATATGAATAAATATACTCTAGATACCAACAATTACTATGGGAAATCACTTAATATATAAAATATATTTGAGTAAATATAATATACTATTGTCACGTGCATACTGGCTACCCACCATAAACCATATATCGGAAAAAATATCCAACACTCAACCGCACTAAAACCAGCAATCAGTCAGTGTGCTTTAATGTCCCCTAATATCAGAAATAAAATAAAATGATTAATTAACCTTTATCGAGATGTTGACTAATATGTTTTAGAAATAAAGTGGTAAATAATTAAGGGCTAAATCACACGAGAGAAACTTCCGCCAGGAGAATATATGCACAATGGTCGTTTTTGTTTTTTGTTATCGTAGAACTGGAATGGACAATTCACTTTAAATTTAAGGAGATTAAAAAAGTATAGAGTAAAACCAAACAAAAATCAAAATATTTTAGATTATCCCGAAAAGTCCACCTGCAATGATATAAAAAAAATACATATTTAAACGAACTCACGCCCGTGTGACGCATATTTTTTCTTTTTATTAAGAAATTTTATTTCAAAATTCTGACCAGCTAGTCCAAAAATAAAGCACAAACCTCTAATTGAACGTCACCTCTAATAGAACGTCACTTTTAAGAAAGAGTTGTAAAAAAGAGCACCATGGCGGTGAAATAGAGGTTTTACGGTATGTGTTTTCCCTTGTGGCTTGGAAACGCAGGTTTGTACTTTTCACCCGTACAATGGTAAGATTATCATTGTCCGGTTATCGGAGCTAATCGAGTGTATGTTTTATAATTAAGACATCCCTACTGTTGTAATACTTAGAATTGCACTGGGATCAGACACTAACAGCCGCTAAGTACTTTGCTCAAAATATCATATGTGTATTTTTGTAGGGGAAGAGTGGGTAAAATGGGCCCTTTAGTTGCAAATCGGATTTTTTACTGATATAAAGCCCGCTGGACTTAAGTTTTTCATGTAGTGTCACCTAATAACAAAGTCTTCACACATAACATGTTAACTTTCTAATAATTTTTGTTAAATATATTTTATCAACAAAGAAAAATATTTCGTTAGTGGCCCATTTTAGACAAGGGTGTAGTCTAAAATGGGCCCCGGCCCGTTTTCGACATTAACATTTCGCCAGATAACAGTATCCATATTCGCTTCCCATACAAACAATGTTATTACTTTTCTTTTTATGATGTAGTTTGTTTTTTTTAATTTAACACTTTGGATTACAGCAATTACTTTTTATTTAATACCCAGTTACTAGTATACTAATGCAATAACACCTTGCTACTTTAGTGGAAGCATAACTATCAATTCATGTTATTAATAGGATTTAGAAAACCCGTTTTGTTTATTGTGAAACACATAATATGACTGTTAGTGCTAAGTCTAGCCCGTTAGTACTGTTAATGCTAAGTCTAGCCCCGTTAGTTACCAAATGAACACAGGGGGCCCATATTAGACAGGTGCCAACATACGACTTAAAATCTCTATAAAAAAATTAAAAAAAAAGAAGTTTTATTTCTACCAGTAAAAGTAGGTCTAGGCTATATAGTTCTATTTAACTACAGTAAAATTTATTTTAGTATTTGATCTTTTCTATTATATATTAGCAGAAAACAAAAATTGCAAATTTAGATTCAGACCTTCTCAAACCGAAATAGCTACAGAAAACATTGAGTTTGTCGATTTCACGCTCAAACTTCGGTTTGGAGATTCCATAATTTGATATACTGACACTGGTTTTTGCAGCAAATTTTTATTCTTCAAAATATATTGAAAATTGGAGGGGGCCCATTTTACCCACGTGGCCCGTTTTACCCACTTTTCCCCTACGTTCACGCTACCAGTTAATTCTTTTCTGTTTATAGCGATTTCGTATGAATTGGGATAGGATAGGATAGGATATTCATCTTTATCCCCGTGAATGGGAAAACCAAGAGGGTTAACACACGGGCAATCGTCAGATCACCTCGCGCCCATTGTCGGGTTACCGGAGCTTTTTCAGTGTGTTGTATATGATAGACACGTTTCTTCAATTTGGTAGAACCCATCACTCTGCTGGGTTCAGGCAATGTCCGTAAAGTGCCTTGCCCAAGGTCACAACCGACCAGCTAGCGACCAGTTTCGCACCTTCCATCTTTCTTTTTTGAAAGGCGACGCACTTAACCGTTAGACCAACGGGTCGGAATTATTAAAACAACGAATATACTTATATACAGTGCTGGAATAACATGTACGTAAAAGGCCACAACTAACTACCAAGGGACCAGTTTCGAACCTTTAGATGGCGTATAACCAATTAAGACCTCTATGAACGGCAGGATGTGACGAGTGGTACCCTCCATGAGTCATTGTTTTTAAACGAGTGTTTTGCTGAGTAACAATGGTGGTGATTCCCCAATGTTTGTTTGGTTGAAAGCAGCATGTGCTAGGCTGCGCGCCGGTGTTCTCGTTTAGCTGTAAAGTTTTGTAATCGTGGAGCAGTGCTTTGTAAAATAAAGGTGTTGATTGAGCATCTGCTAGCTGTTTGTTGGAAAAAAAGTTGCCGATGTACGAGGGGGTATGGGCTCAAAATTTTTAAACAAAATTTTGTAGGGTTTTGAGTTTAGGTTGCAGATCCAAGCTTCAATTTTAAATTGTGAAAAAATCTAAGACTTCCTATGTCAGGATTTTGAGTGACAGTCGTTTTTGTGAGGTCAGTTTGCATTGGAGAGATAGGGAGAATAATTAGTTGAACGCCTCCTTTAAACTTTTGGCTATATGACGACCTATTAAAAACTACCAAAATTTTCGGACAAAAACTGCACTCTGCAAGTCAACAATGACAACTCGCAAAAAAGGCTTTAGTGAAATCACATTTAAGCCTCCGAAAAGCGTTGTGAATCATTTACCAGACATCCTGGATATAAGTGGTCCTATTTTATGCTGATGGGTTAAAAATAAGTCCGGCCCGTTGGTCTAACGGTTAAGTGCGTCGCCTTTCAATCGAAAAGTTGAAGGTGCAAACTGGTCGCTAGCTAGTCGGTTGTGTCCTTGGGCAAGGCACTTTACGGACATTGCCTGAGCCCAGCGGATTAATGGGTTCTACCAAATTACAGGAACATGTCTATCATATACAACACACTGCAAAAGCTCCGGTAACCCGACAATGGGCGCGAGGTGATCTGACGATTGCCCGTGTGTTAACCCCCTTGGTTTTCCCATTCACGGGGATAAAGATGAAGATCCTATCCCCCTAAGTTATTTTTCATAATACGTACGAAAGAGAGCACCAGCCGATTCACTCGTTAATATAAGAGTTTGGGCATTGTCCAGGCCGTCGAAAGGTTGTTAAATCTAAGCCTGCTAGCTGCGACTTGGCTTGTACTACTGAGCAAGGGCTTCAACGGAAATCACCTAAATTCAGTGGATGAAATTAAAGAAAAAGAACGTAAATATGGTTGCCATCATATACAACACAATGCAATATCTTCCGTCGGTGGTGGGGTGATAATTTAATGATTTTACGTGTGATAACACAACTGCGTTTAACTGTTTTTTAGAGAAAACATTCAAAATATGTAGGCCTAACGCTTAGAGCTATAGCTAAACAGGACTTACTCCATCGCCGTTTATATACATATGATTCTGCAAGTAAAAACACAAATTATATAAATTATTGGGTTTTTGTAATGAATAATATTCTGTACACATTATTAGATAGAAAATTTAAATGTAATATAATATACAATTGCAACAGCATCTATAGCTCGTAAATAAACTTGATGTCTGTTCCTTCCAATTTCTCTTTAACCATAGAATCAATCCTCTCTGACTGGGCAACCGTGAAGTAGTTTTTCCAGTCTCCGACCTCGCCTTGCAACAGTAAAGAAAAACTGTTTAACGGTTATTTTTAAATAATTCATTTTTAAACAAGTTTTCGTAAGACTAATAACCTTAAAACAGTAATGAGGCCCTTTAAATAAAAATTTCGCCTATACTTTCGGAATAAATGATCATACCGGTGCCAACACCGGAAACAACGGAATAAATGACCTTGCCAATGCAAACATAGTCTAAATATCAGTAATGTATTCGGTTGTTATTAAAAAAGTTATTAAATTAAAAAAAATGTATTACAAAACTGTGTGAGACAAAAATACTTTATAAACAATGAATTTACGTTTGTGTGTATTCCATACATACCTTTGCGATAAAACTTTATCACTTCATGAGTCAAGTCAGATTCCTTCTGCATTGTTTTGAACGAAGTAGCCTCCACGACCTTTAGAAGATCTTCTTCGTTAATTTCCACTCCGAGAAAGTTGGCAATCCGCTTCACTTCTTTTGAAGGATCCTGTAAAGTTATTTTCTGGTTGGCATGCTAATACAGGAAGAGTAACACTAGAAATTTGGTATCATTTTTCTTGATAATAGGTCATTTTACTACTTAAAGATAAGGTTATCAAAAAAAACTTTTATAAATGTGTTTACTTAGAATATAAACATTGCCCTGTAGCGTGATAGTTTCTTGGATTATAATTAAGGCCCCCATTATGAATTACAAAAGCCCACCCCCAAATAAGGTATTTTTGACAGGGTAATAAAATTTAACGAAAACTTCAAGTAAATCACAATTTAACAACGAACAAAATTTAAATAAAATAATTCGGGAATAAATGTTAGAACCATTCCCGATATTTTGATTCTAGAAGAAATCTAAGCGCCGATGTTTTTTTCATAGGATATGCCTCATAATTCAAGTTTAAATCACGGTGTATGTAGAAGGAAGCAAATCAATTTAAACCAGTTTCGTTTTTGTGGTAAGTAAGTAATTTTGGGTTCCATTTGGAAAAACGGGGAACATATTGTTTTGATCCGTTTTTTTTTCTTAAATTTTGTTTGTCAAACACTTGACAGGCATGGCTTGTGGCTCCGACATTTACAAGAAAGAGCAATGGAATCGAAATGAAACGTTGTCATTTGTTAGACAACATGGTCTTTATATGCAGAAACCAAATTTCTGGGTGATATATTCAGGGGAATTCCCCGGTACGTTAAAACCCAAAACGGTGTAATTTTTTTTTAAATGTTTTTTTTAGGCATAGCGCTTGAACGGCTGCTCAAATTTTGTCCAGGTTTTGTAAAAACTTAGCGCGTTTGCAACTTCTTTACCAATTAAAAGAAAGAAAAAAGGACCTAAGGAAATACCCTAAAAACGAAAATTTGTTCCATAATCATGATGGCGAAAGGCATGGCTTGTGGCCCCAACATCTACAAAAAGGGGTAATGGTATCGCACTAAAACTTTGTAAGTTGTTAGACAACATGGTCTAGATATGACATTTGGTGATTAATTTTAGGGGAATTTTCCTGGGACGTTAAAAACCAAAACGGTATTTTTTTCCTAATAAAAATATTTTAATTAGATTTGGTGAAATGTTGGTATATTAGCCACTGCTTTACCAATTAGAACAAAGAAAAAATAAACTAGGGAATATACTGCCGTAAAAATCAAGATTTTCTTCTGAATCATAATTTTGACAGGCATGACATGTCGCCTTGTCATCTCCAAGGAGTGATTAAAACAAATTAAAACTGTAAAAATTGTCACATGGAAAAAAAACTAAATTGTTTAAATGTGGATTTGATGCTTTCAAACGATCGATCCATGCAGTTTTTTGAAAAAGGAGATAGCAATGACAGGGCTATGAGAGTGTGAACATTAAATCGGTGGCGCATTTGTAAGAGAACAGTGTCAATATATGCTTCGTTCATAGTACATACAAGAGGAGTATCGACGGGCACATTCACTTGATGGATTTGTCGGCCAGGTCTTATGTTGTTTGATTTGCAAACATATTTGATTCACTCGGATTATACTTTCCATTTAAAATGCCGCCTAGAAGATATTTGATAAACGCCCGTACCCGTCCTTGCTGACTAATGGGCGTATTTCTTCAAAGGAGATTTTATCAGACCTTGGAGTTTCACACCACGAACTTCCCGCGGTGCAAATATGACGCACATTTTCAAAGAGGCCATTTTTAATTAGAGAAAATGGAAAGCATTCACTAGCGCCAGTACTATGCTGCCTCCAGAGATATTTTTTCGGATCTTATTGCCATCCTTGCGTTTAAAGTAAGGTCAAGAAAAGCTTTCAGAAGGGCACCACAAATTGTCTAAAAGTTCTATTTGCTGACGATCGTCTATACCTAATTGAATAACTACATGTCCAATGTCAAGAGGTGAGATGGGGTCCGATAGATTAGTATAAGGACTGTTGCTGGCAACTGACACAGCTTACTTGGCATTAAGTTGTGTTCACCCTTAAAACGTACTCCTTGACACGGGACACAGACCTTTAACATTTTCGAAAACTTAATTATCTGACTTTTGCCTTTTTGGTAAAAATGTGTTTCGATTGCCAGCTTTATTATGCTGATATAACAGAAAAAGCACCAAACAACTATTAGAAATGTATTGCGTGATTATTCATTTATATATTCCTATGTTCGTCACTTGAGTTTGTCACAGATTGACTTGTGCCTCTTATAAAATTTAAATCAATAATGGTTGTAACAAAGAAAATGTACTTTAGGTTCAACGTCGAGGGGGGCCAAGGCACCAGCCCCTAAATACTTCACTGGTTTCAATGATCTAAAAGATCAATGTACAAGTACAAATAAAAGTTGAACATTTAAAGTGAAGTAACCGAAAAGCAAGTAACTTGTTAAAAAAGTTTCGAAATAGGTAAAAAATAACCAAAGCCCCATGTTTTTGTCTCTCGGTGTCCTGAACATAACTTAAAATATTTTGTATTATGTATATTTTCTAAGCCCCGTCTATCACTGTATACATAATTTTACATTTTTATTCCGTAGTAGGTAGATGAGGACATGAATGTATATGGTTACACTCAGCGCCAACCAAAAATGAACTGAGCTATATGTAGCCTAATACGTATACATTGCAAATATAGATTTCCAGACAATAACAAACTTTCCATTCGTTTTTTGGTGTACATAGACTGATATCGAGGAAAACTAATTTATACTTACTTGTTTCATATCTTCGTATACCACAAACAAAACATTTTCGTCGTTTCTATGTTTGTACCAAGCACGTAAGTGTTCTAAATAATATTCGCCATCTTTGTTCCCAATGTATTGTTTGCCTGTATGGTTACAATAGAATTAAAACATATACGTGCCCTTATAAAGATACATTGGTCGTTGGGCAAACATGTGATGAAAAACAAGGCTTAAATGTTGACAGAAACCTCTACGCTACATAAAAAATACATCATTCTGTAACTTTTAAATTGATCTTCATAAATATGTGTTTTAATAAGCACAAATATATAATATTAACCTGAAATTGCAGCTTCGAAAAATTCCTTCCATTCCAATGGAAATGCTTTTAGATAATCTGGATCGTTTGGTCGAATAGGCATATTTACAACCATGTTATGCCAAGATACCAATTGGTCCTTTGGGTTTCTTATTGTGTATATTATCTTAAGAAATTGTATTTTTAGTTTAGTTTTGCTAATTTTAAATACATTCGTCATTTCAAGACGTTACCTTGGCGCCAGCTGATTTAATCTTTTCAAAATTAATCAATGCGGCTGGTACATGGGTTGCTAACACTCGTTTCGTCCAAGGAAGTCTCTCAAGAAATTCAAATTTTAACGCTGAAAATATTTGGGATCTAAAACTCACGCAACATGCCTTTATGCGTGTTTGATACTTACGTATGCCAGTTTCGAGATAAATTTGCGGCATCGCCATCGGTTTGGTAATAGCCATGAGTTGATCATCGTTCCTAAAGTAAAGTTGACGCACGATATGTCGAACCCACGTAGTACCTGGTGCGCAAATATTTGTTAAATTTAATATTGGCCAATGGTTTACCTATTGTTTCTTTATAAGAAACCTGATTTAAACAATACAACTCTTAAAACAAAAATCACCTGTTTTGGGAAATGAAGCAACAATTACGTCATCCTTCCAAGGTGTCCAGCTGTCGTAGACCCATTTTATCATGTTGGTGTTAAAACCCTGGCCCGACATTTTGTATCCTTTCCATTCCGTGATTTTTGGATAACACATGTCTTCCACAAAGTATTTAGTTATTGGTGTGTGATCTGGCAGTTTATCCGCGTATTTGGAGAACTCAGAGAACGACATATCAATGAATGCTTCGATCATTAATTTGCGTTCTACATCTGCTTGGTCCATCTTATTTTTTACACGAGTTTAAACTGAAAATCCAGCTAGTAGGTCTCTTAATCTGTAAGTAACATTCGCTTATCCGACAGTTTAGGACAAATTGTGGTCTTTGCACCGAAACATGTCAAAATCAGCCGATAACTTTGACGAGGCAAATAACGGACGTTAATAAACCCAGTGGATTAATGGTTTAAAATATATCTATGTCAATTTCTCCAATATATACAATAGTTTAAGTAACCGAACTGTGGGCACGAAGGAATCTAATGATTATCCGTATAATGGCACCGTTTCCTATTCCTTAATGGGTAAACGTGAATAAGCTGTCCTATTCTTTATATAAGATTTAATTGTTACCATAAAAATAACATTTTGACCACTTAACTCACAAGTTGCTTGCGCTTACAGACATTTTAATAGGTTGCCAGAGATAGGTATGACAATGCACTTTTGATTCGGATCCTTCAACAAGTCGCAGTTCTTTTTTTACGTCTACTTTGTTTGTCTGGTGTATTTGTCCGTTCGTAAGGTTAGAAGCAATTTAAGCTAAATGGCAAACAATATCTTGCTTACGGTGGCCCATAAGGGCATTCATAAACTTTATTTCGGTCTATATAAAACTATTTTGGAATCGATAAAAAATGTTTTTAAATCGACAAAAATGTTTTCAAATCGACACAAATATTTTCGCCGATCCGCAAATCTCTTTTGCAGCAAATCGGCAAAACTCTTTTGCAAATCGACAAAGCTTTTTTGCAAACCGACAAAACTGTCGCATATTCGCCTGACTTGTTTATTTAATCGTTTATTTAATCGACGTGTGCGTTTGCCAGCCGCCAATCTGTTGTACGTGTATAATTAATTTAGAAAGCTGTCGTGCCTCTATTTTTACGCCGTGAGTAATTTTCTATCTACTATAAACAGTAATTAACAAACGTCGTTATGTTTGCCTTCGTGCATTCATTTGGAACGCTATATATATCCCAACATTTTCACTTCAAAGATATAACCTACAATAACTAACCAAAGTACCAAATTGCTGCTCGTCATATAACCGAAAAATAAATCTATTAGAAGTCTAAACTGTATATTCTGCACCGAAGTCAAAAGAGGACAGTTTTGTTCTACAGTAACGTGGCTACTAATTTTAGTAGGCAAACTTTAGGCAGCAAAGGATAAGTCTGCCTATTGCGCTGGTTCGGCTCAAAACCAAGGTTAAGGCGAGATATAAACTCCGTCAGCTTAACTTCAACCTAGCCGAATAACTAAAAGAAAAGCCGAACTCCCACAAAACTATTTCGCCGATCAGGATTTTTTTTTGCAGCGAAATCGGCAAAACTATTTTGTCAATCGGAAAAATTACTTTTTCCATCGACAAACTTTTTCAGGAACCGCAAATCTTTTATTCACCGTCGACAAATGTATTTTCCAGTCGACAAATGTATTTTCGAGCTGGCAAAGGATGTTTGATTAGGTTCAAGCAATTGCCGTTAAATGTCTTCAAAGGACACAACCGACTTGTTGCTTACAGCGGCTGTTTTCTATTGACCACCTTTCGGCTAACGGTCCTGCTCGCCATCACTATAAGCCAACCGTCCGGACAACCAGGCTTATCTTTATGGAGCCGGGCACTTGTATTTCCATTTATTTAACAATATTATTTGTTTTTTTGTAAAGTTATTATCATACTAGGATATTCATGTTTTATTCCCGGGAATGGGAAAACAACACCCCTTCGGCTGAAAAGCGACGCACTAATCCACTAAGCTATTGCAGTTCATGCAGAACGACTATATCCTTTCTTTTTTTGCTATTATCGTTTAATTCTCTCTCCATTTGATTTTCGACCTGGTAGAAGTTGGGACGGTTGAGTAGCTTAACTTTATGATTCTTGTATATTATTAGTATGATAATAACTACAAAAAAAACAATATTGTTAAATAAACTTGAAGCCTAGTCGCCCAGACCGTTGGCTTAGTAATGGCATGCAGGACCATATGCCGAAAGGTGGTCAATAGAAACCAGCCGCTGTAAGCAACAAGTCGGATTGGTATTTGGACAAACCTTGTGAAGACTTTAACGGCAGTTGCTTGAACCTAGTCAAAATTACTTTTGCTGGCTCGAAAATACTTTTTGTTATCAGTGAATAAAAGATTTGCGGTTCCTGAAAAAGTTTTGCCGATTGACAAAACAGTTTTCTCGATTTGTTGCAAAAAAAGAATTGCAGGTCGGCGAAATAGTTTTGCCGATTTGCAAAAGAGTTTTGCCGATTGGCTGCAAAAAAGATTTGCGGATCGGCAAAAGAGTTTTGTCGATTGGCTACAAAAAAGATTTGCGGATCGGCGAAATTTTGTCGATTTGAAAAATATATTTGTCGTTTTGAAAATAGTTTTGTATAGACTGATATAAAGTTCAGGATAACTTTTAAAATCTTGTAACAGTATCTCGCTTTTGGGTTGGTCTAATTCTACAGGTGTTTGTTTCTTCATAGTAAGCGTACGGTCGTTATACAGCTTATATGAGAAACAAACCCACGTGTGTGGCCGAACCTAGCCAACAAAACAAAATATTTAGTGTAAAATAAATCCTATTTGAAACACTAAGTAAGCTAAGGCTGAATTTACTGCCATTTCGCATAAAATAGAATAAACGGTCGCACAAATAATAGGAATATTTTAAAATAGTCCTGGTATAGCCTTTCTAGCCAAATAAATTTCAAGACGCAACCACGCTTTCGTCCTGATATAAACACTTTCTCCAATACCCAACATCAGAGTGCAGATTCTGTCCGCAAATTACCTATGATCGTGGCAACGGGATTTCTTCTAAGCTATCAAAAAAAACAGACTTGTAATTTGAATCATTTCAATGTGTAATTAAATGATGCCCGCCATATATGGCTATATTCGAGCTATATATTGGTCCTATCATATAGAATAGAATTGTGGTAGCCTACTTTTCGTTTTAACCGGTAGGTCTATTTTATGCCTATTGCTACATGGTTTTGTTAGGCTATTTAGTATAGTTTAGTTTTTTGCTCCTTCGTTACAATTAAGAAGAATAAACAATTATTTTAAATTAAGGAGACAGGATAAAACGGCAAAACTACAGTAGTTAAAACACAGCAGTGGATAGACACATTACAAATTAAGGAAAACCGTTAAACCTTATATTAATAAAAATAAATTTCAACGAAACAAATTAAATCAAAATTAGCTAATTACATTTGATGTTATTTAAGCCTGAGTAAAACTGTGCAAGCGCGACCCAATACTGAAGGGGGGAGCCGGCTTTGGGATTAAGTGAAAAAAAAACCTAATAATGAAATTCCACCAGTGGTTAAAAACATCGTTTCAAAACACACATTTCTCCTCTCTTCCGCTGGCCTTTATCTTTCAATGTTTGGAATTATATAGGTTATGCTGTTAAATGGTCATCATGCACTTTTCTCTCACAATATGGATGTTTAGGGCCTTTTAAGTTCGATGACGCCTGGTATATATATATTTATCAAATCAAATGGAAATGCGGCCAAATATTACGTACGACGAGTCTGTTTTTTAGTCTAAGCGAGTTCATTGCATTAACCACAACTGTTTGGCCGGCATAAAAACTTACATACTGTAAGAATAAGACTGAAAAACACTAAAGCATGTTAACCTGCACTGTAATTCTCAGAACAAACAAGAGCAATATATAACACAATGATTCTCTGCACAACAGTATAATAAAATAAAAGTCGCTTAAAAGAATTTTACATTATTTTCTACCAACACATCAGCGCAATTCGCCCAAATACACAAATTCAATGTATATTTTTACAATCTTGAAAAGAGACAAATCTCAAAGCAACAACACTTTAAAACAGACATTTAAATGTAACAACCTGTGTAAGCAACTCTTTTAAATCTCTAATGAATAGTATCTTATGAGAACAGTATCATTCATCTTTGTTCACAGCATTATACAGAATATGACATAAAAGTATTTTTGCCATAAAGATGATTTCTTAAAAAATGTAAATAATAGACTACAACTTATGAATTTACAGTTACAAGAAATATCAATATAATAACAAGAAAATATCAATAACTAGTACGGGACACTATGTCAGTAATATTGAAAGAC